>BQNB010036917.1:0-29648 GCA_026074375.1 Tanacetum coccineum | reverse complement strand
ACATCCTTATTTGATTGCTTTGTAATTATTCTAGCTCCTTGCTAGCTTTCTAATAAAAGTTGCCGTTCAAAAAAAAAAAAGGGTACTATTTTCCTATTATGTACCCCAAAGTAAAAAACCCTACCCTTTTGGGGTTATTTTGTCATGTTTTGTTAAGTGATGTTATGTGAAGTTGCTTTATAAACCAATGACACATTTGCTTTTTGCTTGAAAGAGTTGGTGTGGCATCAATTCACAAATGCTTCGTGTCGGTGAAATCCAGTAAGTGTACCACCAAAGCATACCAAAAAACAAGTCAAATGTAACATCAATATCTTCCTACCTCCAACCTACCTTTACATGATCACTTTTTTTTTCTTTCTTCCATATTAAATTAATAAATTCCCTACACATGTTAATAGAAATGGTAATGTTGTTTTTATTCTTGTTTATATGTACAAAGTTATGAGAAATCATTAACATGCATGTGTTGAATGTCGATCAACCGTAGCTCCAAATTTATGTGATGTTGAGAACTTTGGAGTTGAGCTTGAGTCGAGTGTAGTTCCATTTTTCTCAAGTAACTTGTTAGAGAATACTGATAGATTATAGCGTTGCTCAAATAGCTAGTCAAATTGAAATAATCTGTATTTTAGAAATGAAAATCTCATTGCTGAAATGAATGTGATTGGGGACTACGTATTTACTTTAACATGTTTCAAAATTCATTGCACAAGACAACGTTAGTGTATGCCCTATTTCTAGGGTTATTAGAAAAGATCTCAATAGACCACAACTTGAATTTTTTTGTTACTTGTGTATTGACCCATCTTTAATATTGATATGTTAAGGATCGTAAACAATGTACAATTAAGAGTTTAAAACGTACAATTCACGTGGCTTGCCTATCTCTTATATTATGCTCCTCTTATCAGTAAAAAAAAAAAAACTCCTCATCGGACACATCAGCGTCATATCAGCTTTTTTTCTCCAGCTGTTTACCCTTCTTCTCACAATTCACCCTTATCAGTCACACCACTCTCATCGGACAAACAAATTTTTTATTTGTTAAAAACTAAAACTTTTATTCATAAAATAAAAACGTTACAGATGTAATTAAAAACGTACACGCCCGAAATTAAAAATGCAAACACTATATAGATAAATAAAAAAACGTAAACTAAAATGTTAAGTTCCACCCCGCCCTGAGTACGCCCTTTAACTCTTCATCGGTAGTCAACAGATATAGTGCTTCGTCTTTTTGACGTTGATCCATTTGTCGGATTTCCAACTCTTTAGCCTTGACTTCCAGCTCCATCTTTTTCATCTCCAATAATTGTGTCATGTTCTTGCCTTTTGGGACGTTGTACGGGTCGTTGACCATTAACTTGGCCAACGATTCCACATCAAAGCCAATTGTTAAAGATGCCGACGACGTCCCTGCTTTCCCCTTCCTCTTTGCTTGGTCCTTGCCCATGGGACGATTTTGACGAAATTCCTACACTTCATCTTCCTCGTCCCCAGTCATGCTATTCAAATTGAAATTGCGCTCTCCTGACTCCCTCGTGTTGAATGAACTATCGTCGCTCGACTTGTAGCTCTTACTCTTATGCTCCTCCCTTTGTGCTATAAATTTTGGAACTTCCTGTCGAGTCAATTTATCATTTTTTAATACCTCACAACAATGAAGAAGTGTAAACGAGATTGCATACTCAACCTGATATTCTGTTTGTGCTCTTTGAAGATAATCCTCGTAGTTGGCTCGACTAGCGTACATCCGAAAGACTTTATCATACACACCTGATGTGTCGTTGTGTGGTGTTTATTTATGATAGTTCAAGTTTTAAATTTATATTTTGCCGACTCAACCAAAAACAACACTTTAACGGGCAGTGTACCCGGTCGGTGGTAGATTCGTGGTAAGTAGGGTGTCGAACACTTGAAGCGAGGTTAAATCTCTCAATTTATTTATATTTTGGTTTACTAATCTAAGTCAATTCTAATCTAAGTCAACCCTATGTTAGTTCTAATCCTAATTCTAACAGGTAAAATGGGGGTTTCAGCCTGAGAGACTGGCACGGGTTTGGTTGGTGACTACAATCAATTCAAGACACTTTAACCCACGCAAGCAAATTAACAGAAGATAAAAAAGCGGTCGAGCCTTATAATAGAAAACTGTATTAGCCATCATTAATCCGATTAGAAGTTGGTTTGTTTATTCAGTGCAATGATTACTTATCTCGAAGAGGCATATCATTCTTAGACTTAGGTGGGACTTCATCCTAAGACCTAGACACATTAATTCTGTCACAATTAAAGCATCCGCATAAAGCATCCTTATTACCTGATTATAATCTATCTTAGGGATTAAAGCAATTGTGATCTTGTTAAACCCTAGCTCATAGAGACTTTACCCACTTACTGCTTAATGGCAATTTATACACTAGTAGTCCACTTGTCCAACTATCCAATGGAATCAGAACATTATTTGTTGAATTATCTAGATTCACCTACTAGTCAACATGTTCAATAAACCAAAGGCAATTTTCGTTAACTAGTTAAGCCAGAAGTGTATCCTTAGCACGATTTTAGAAGGACAATATTTGTGATCCTATGATTCTAGATGTATAAATCACTATATGGAAAGCTATCCCGGCATCTAGATTACTTGGTCCGTATCACTAGATCCAGTTGAATGATAGGTCTCATACAAAAGCACGTAAACAAGTATGAATTGATAAACATAAACAAGCATACAACGATAAATTAAGCAATCGAGATATAAACAAAACCAAACATTCAGATCTTCATAATAACGGTTAATACCCGAAGGTATTAGCCTTCAAACATACTAATTAATACAAGAGTAATTGATTTAGCTAAGGTAAACTAACTCAGTTAAAGGATGATACCAAAAACTGAACGATTACAAAAGTATAAGAAATTACACGTTGTCTCCTATGGATTGGAATGCGTTGCAAGACCTCTTCTGCTCTTTTTCTCCTCTAAAAATAGACTTTTGTGGTTTAGGTATCGAGAATATGATTTAGCACACTTAAAACTCGTTTTTTAGTTTTCTATTTATACTGTCTGGAGGTCGGTTCGATACGGCGTAGCAATGGATTGGATACGGCGTATTGGAGTTTCTTGGAGTAGGGACCATGTTTGATATCTTCCAGAATATTCACATACTATATCTTGAATACGGCGTATAGGTCTTCTCTGGATACGATGTATTGAGCTTGTTTCCTTTGTGGTCTTTGGTGAGTGCAGGCACGGATACGCCGTATCTTCCTTGATGGATACGGCATATTGGTCTTCAGAATAGTAATCTTCAAAATATCATCGTTTAAGCTCCAGAATGTGCGCCTTTTGCTAATATTCACCAAGTACCCCGTAATTACTGCAATTCGTAAATATAAACGATTAAGTAACAATTCTTTGCAATAATTATACAAAATGGGTTAATAACATGGGATAAATGATGCTATAAAATAGACGTTATTTAATGTCATCAAATATCCCCCACTTGAATCCTATTTGTCCTCAAGTAGCCTTTAGAAGTCTATAAAAATGTATCCCTAAGGATATTTTCCGTTAAAGAATTTATTTGATCTATTACAAGTACACAACCAAACACCTCACAAAATAGGAAGATGAAAACACTCAAATCACTCAACTAATTTATGTGGTAACATGTAACTAATTCGCTTATTGCTCGGTCGTGACGAGTATTCTATCATAATCTTGGCAAGGATACACATCTTCACCGCTAAAGCTAAGGACTAACAAGTTTATAAAGGTAAATATGGGTTTATATGAGAACGCTTAGGGTTGATTACTCTAACTAATATTTATCGATACCAATATTCTAGGAGGGCGACAAAGATCACACATACACACCCGTAACGATGGAATAGACACATGTGACTGCTTACTCCCACCTCGAATAAGCTAAAGAGTAGGAATCATAGAGTAATATAGGTTGTGGATCTTCTAACTTTCACCAATAGTAATAAACCAACAAGGCAGCTGAGACATGCATACATGGCCGTAACATCAGAATAGACATGCACGCTCGATCACATCCTCATTCGCATAAAACCCATGGTTAATGATTAGGAAAGGGAAATAAATTGTTGTTAAATAAAAATTACGAAACAAATAGATTAAGTCTAAAATACAAGTTGCTAGACACCTTTTCCCGACCGTTATCATGATAAAGACACAACTATTTACAACGTCTTGATCGTAGATCAAAAACAACAACCTAAGTTGGCGTTCCCGTAACGGTCAACTTCCCAAACATCCTAAACTTTACATACTTTACAAGGCAAGTGGCGATATCTTCCACTTTATACAATACTCTGCATCGTCGATTTGTATCAACGAATAATTGATCCTTCGTGTAAATTCCTTCGGTAGTTGCGAAACGATTATCTTTAAACTTTTCCTTCTCTTTTTTGGATTTTTCTAATTTTTTCATGCCTTTCCCAAAACTCCTCTATATATGAATAACATTCTTCTCCATCTCAATCACCTCTTCTCTTCTAAATCTTTCACTTTTCTTCAAGATCTCAATGTCATCCTCTAGCAAATCTCCTCATGACTACTCACGAAAATACCAAAAGGCCATTCTCAAACCTTAGAGACTAAGTCATGTCTTCCTCCTTCACCACCTATCTCCTCACACCAAATAAAAAAAAAAAAATTTTTAAAAAAGGACAACTCCTACCCTACCTCTCCTATCTCAAATAACTCTCTCTTATCATCTTTACCTCCACAAAAATCAACTTAAAACATTAATGAAATTCATCACCTATCAAATCTGCTTGACATTAACATCCAACAAGTAATTGAAGCCATAAATCCTTTACCTTCTACCTCACCATATATCCCTTCACCTTTTTTAGATCAAGTAAACTTTTATTCGGAATTTTGTCATTGTTTCTTGGAAACCCAAAATCTATTTGATACATTGAAAGATGACCTTAATCGTATCAAATCTCTCATCATTGGTCCCTTTCATCAATTTTTTTTTTTGTTTTTTTTTTTTTTTTTTCCATCCTCAAAAATAACATCCTCACCATAATTGAGCACTCTCGAAAGCTCAAGTTTACCTAATAATAAACAACCCATCTTTTGATTATGGCATCCTTTATACTTCAAGAATCCACAAGTGTAGATCTATGCCTTAGTATGCTTCTACTTTATGTTGTATGAATGTATTACTTGCATTTGCTATTGTATGAGTTTCTTGATTGTTGAATGAAACTCTCTTTTGGGTGACTTGAATTCAATGTTATGTTTAAAAGATATTTGTCTTGCACTTGTACCTCTAACTTTGTTTTGTAGCAAACAATTTTCGTAAGATCGATCCCTTGGTGCCCCGAACGAGGGGGAGCATACATCAAGGGGGAGTCTTGATATCGTCGATTTCTTTCTTCCTACAACCACTCGACGATCATCCTTTTTGAATTCGACAAAAAAGGGGAGAAATGGAACAAAACTCATTAATAATGTGTAACTATTAATTTTATACAAAATGAGTTTATATTTTGTCATCATCAAAAAGGGGGAGATTGTTAATACAAATAATGTCTAAAAATGTTATTTATATTTTTTGACCTCTTAACGTTTTGATAATAACAAAATGTAAAAACGTTTACGATAAAATTAAACGTTTACAAATTATTAATCGTAAAATTCTATTTCTAAGATTAGTAATCACTTAAGGTATGAACAAACAAATCATTAAGCATGATTAGTGATCAAGAAAATATTTTTCTCTTATCCATCACATTTTTACAAAAGAATTTCACAAAAATAATTATACAAAATATTTTCTAATTAAAAGAAAAGTTTTATTAAAAACTTAAAATTTGAAATTTAAAATTTCCCCCCAAAATGGAAGGTTCCATACCAGATACAACATTCCTCACAAAAAGACAAAAAAGGGAGCGTAGTCTACTGGGCGGCCCCCTTATAGGCCTGGCGGCCCCCTTATATATCTGGGACCGCCGGGACCGCCCCCAGTGACCGTTGGATTTTCCTGCCTATAAATACTGCTCCATTCCTTGCAGAAAATTAGACCTCTTTGCACGAAATTTTCAAATAACTTTCTCTCTCTAAAAATCTTCTTTCTCTCTCTAAATCTCTTGATCACTAACATTCTTAGATCTTGTTTCAAGTGATCTAATCTCTTCTTCTCATCTCTTCCCTCTCATTCAAGTGCAAGAGAAGAGCATTCATATTCGTCAAGAAATAGATTGTTATTTAGAGATCTCTCCTCTTTTCTTCTAAGTACCAAATCTCTATTGTAATTATCTTGTGTATTTATATGATTCGGATTATGTGTAAATTTGATAGTGTAGATCTAGTGATTTTGTATTGATTGTGAAGTGGTATATTGGTTCTAGCTTAGATTAGGACTCGACATTTAGCTTAGTGTCAGAAAATAACCTTAATGCGTGTAAATGGTTTTCTTCGCCTAAAGGGAGCTTATTGACATAGTGAAATCTCAAGTAGGATACTCGGGGAGTGGAGTAGGGTGAAGAAGTGCTTTGTAGCTGAGCCACTATAAAATCTTGGCGTCTTGGGTTGATTGTTCCTTTCCTTACCTCTTCATATTGTTGTCATTGTTATTTAGATTTAGTTTAGATTGCTATATTGTTTGTTCTTATTGTGAATTGGTTAAACATACAACTCGAATCTAAATATTTTGAAAGCTAACTTTTAAAACATAAAATGAACCTGTAAACTATTCAACCCCTCTTCTAGTTTCCACAAATTTATTTTTCTACCAGTGAACCCTTGTGCCCTAATTTTTAGGGTTTCGTTTATGATATATCTTTACCAGGGTTTGCGTGTGGGTTGTTAGTGATTGCATCTCTCTAGATGAATATCATGGTGTACTATTATGCATTTCCCAATGATTGTTTCTACTGGTAACATGAATCAAATGCCTTGGTCCTTGAATTATGGGTCTGCAACAGTAACCTATTTTTAGGGATTATGCCGTGTCATCTTGGCTGTCGAGAGATGAAAACCCTTGTTAGGGGTTTCTTCGTTGTTGGTGATGATTCCATATCCTTATGCTGGTGCTTATACTATAAATCGAACCTATTTCATTCATCTTAGGTCGTAGTGTTTAAGGTTGACGAAGTAAGTTAGCCGTTGCGCGGAACCTTACTTTAACTTTAGGGTTTTCTGGTTTTTGATTCTGTCGTTTGCTGGTGTTTGGACGTATCCGTGGTGCTTTTATTGTTGTTTGTATTACTCGGGTGTGCGTCTGTAGTTAAATTAGAAAGTATACGGATTAACCATTAGTTTTTTCATGTCAAAACCTTAATTTAGGTTGTCTTCTATTAGGGTTCTGGTGGTTGTGGCAGGTTACATGATGTTTGATCTATCATGGATCACCGTAATTGTGGCCGTGCTGGGATATTCTTACTCTAATTCTTAACATGGGGCTTCATGGTTCATATAAGGGGACTAGGTAAGATGGTGAGTGATTTCTTACTATATTATCATTATACTGATGGTAAGGGATCAGGGGTTTTAATGGTGATTATGCTTGTTCTTACTCGTATGGTCTACATGAGCTGCCGATTTAGTTCGGTTACTCGCATGGTTTGTGTTGAGCTGCTGATGGTATGCATGTGTAAACCATGCTCTTTCAGGGCTTAGTACTATTTTTTGGTGGCTATACGATCATTATAGAAGTAGGATTTGTTTGGATGGAGTCCATAGATCCTCGTAATAACCATGCATCATATATTATTCATGGCTTTATTACTAAAGATGATCGGGATTATGCTTGAAATGTATGGTTATTTGGGACTTGAGATGGGGGGGGCAGAGGGTAGTCGGTGATGCGCGTTATGGGAGAGCGTGAGGCGAACTGGGCGATGTTGCGAGGAGGTAAGTGGGTCAGTAGCGGTTGGGGGTGCTTTTGTAGGAGCAGTAATGATTCTCGATTCACTGGACAGATTCTCTTACTGAGGCATTCTTTTATATATAGAGAGGCAACGAGAATGGATTTCTCAAGGCAAACGGAATTCTGGATCAGGGTCACGGTCTGGTAAGCATCTTATATTTTCCCGCCATATGTCGTGTGAAAAGTCCTTTTTCTTTTTCATTGTAGTATAAGATGCAATGTCCATTCTTATATAGGGTCTTTTGTTTGTTGCAGGGCCTTCTCGTTGATTTTAGTGGCCCTGTGCCATACTTTCAACATAAACGTCCTAAATACGAAGATTGTGGGTATATAGAAAAAGCCTCGTGGATATTGCAAAAATGTTACACATATATATAAAAAAAATATGTTACCATGGGTAGTTTAACTCACAAATATACATGGTACTTAATGTTTTTCTTTATTTTTTTGGCAAGCAAATTTTGATTAGATCTTAATAATTAGCACAACAGTATTTTATATATACGCACAACACTTTATGATACCATTTCTCTGTAGTTCCTATAGTACCTCAAATTATATACTACCTATAAGTGTACATGTATACGGCTAAGTTGTAAAATTTAGAGGCCCTACTGTGGTATATCCTTTATCATAACACGGGGTCGATTCTTGGATTTGGCTAGTTTCTAGAGAGAGAAACACTAGAGAGAATATTCTAGAGAGAGAAAATGTGTTTCTTTGTAAATGGAAAATTATGACTAGCTTACCTCTTCCAAAGTTGGAAGAGGCTTATATAGTACATACAATATACCGGGTATTAGTACCCGACTTAATACCGAAAATCATACTATTAACTATTAAACTACGGAGCGATAATCCAGCAGTAAAATAACACCGGGTGACCAAAGTCTTTTCTAATATCTAAACAATCTCCCCAAGGAAGGCACCCCTGATAATACTAAACTTAATCACCTTCATCTTTAGCTCGTGAACACTTTAATTCTTGTACATTTGGGGTAGAGATCTTTTGATTCATCTATATGCTTGTCTTTGATGTGATCTTGAGCTTATCTTGTGATCAAACGCCCAAACATAATCTACATCATCTGTATTGGATCGACTCTTGTGTACATTGTAATGAATACATGACAATCAGAGTTTGCGAGCCTAGACACCTTTATGAGGTCTGTCATAACATCATAACAAGTGTAGGTCGTGTCTTGCATTCGGTATATTACTTGACATCTCAGGAACCAAGAAATTTCCACTCCATCTCCATCTTAAGATATCCTGTAAGAAACAGTTAGTAATAAAGAGAAAATTGATTGAAAAGACAGTCTAAGTTTTCTTATGAAAAAGAATTTGTAACACTCAAGAGTTTTTAATATGTTTGTCAAATGTAAAATAACCGTCAATTCTTATACTGGAACAAGTTTGATTCCACACATATCGATCTACCATTCTTTCTTCCAGTTGACACAAGTTTGATTCTTGTAAGAATCGCACAAGTCACCTAGCCTAAGAGCTTAGTTTGATGTTGGCTCTAGCAGGAATTCCATCTACATTGTGAAAAACTATCGTTTCACTCGGATGTTTTGGTAATACCACAAGGATAATGCGTAGGACTCTTAGATAACTTGTTTCACAGTGTGTGAAAGACAAGAGAAATTGATATGTTCCTAACAAGATAATTGACGAATCTCTTGGCTCTAGACTCAATAATGCGTTTTGGTTTTAGTAATCGGAGGCTGGAGCAAACTGCCACCTGTTCAATATCAACTAACTCGGAGTGAGAAAGTCAATAGATAACATGTTTAGTCTCTGTGAGAAATGAAATAGAAATCTTTTGAAAGATTCTGAGATGGCTAGGGAGGTTGTGCATTGCATCACTGGGTTCAAGGATGTCGATCTTCAATTCACAATCATCTTAGTGATTCTGGCACATATGAATTGACCGGTTTCTGCCTAAGTGAATGAGGGCTTCTTTCTATACACCCTTTATCTTTATAATTCTTTTAATTCTTAAACCCTTCAGTGCATACCGGAACTTCATGACTAAGCTGTTGGGTTATTCCAGTACTACTCCATCTCAGTCGGCACTTTTCCTTTATTCTCACGTTTAACTCCTTTACATGTCATACCTAAGGACTTCTACACTAGCTAGTGGATTGTCCCTTGGTAGATCCCTCCGGTTATGCCTGGATCATTGGGAATAGTACCTAACCTTACTAACCTTATAACTCCAATTAAGTAAAATGCATGGTTGGTCTTTTGTTATACAGTTCTCCTTTCTGATAAAACCAATTGAAAATTCAATAAGTCTTATTAATATAAAAATCAAGCGTTAGTACCTTGATCGTTTTTGATTTTTTAGAACGATCCCTCAAAATGTGCTTCGGTATTCGAAATTGTTTAGCACGTTTGGGCGGAGTATATGAAGAACTAATAATCACAGTTATTATTAATACCCATATTTTTAATCACAATTTTCTCCCCTTATCAAAAATTTTAAACCCTTTGACATTTTGGATATCAATTGATTTAAATATGTTATAAAATTTAGGAGAAAAGTATGTTCTGAATTCGCAAGACGTGTAAGAGACATATAACTGCTCCCCCTCAATCATTGAGGGATATAAATTACTCCTACACTTAATCATCAAGAGATTAACTAGCTACTAATGTACAAGGTATATTATTCACAATAAAAATAAGATTGACCTTTTGATTGTAATGACGATGTCGTCACGTGGTCTTTGATCAGCATGTATCAATATCTCTTATTCTTCCCCAACAAAGCTTTCTAGACTCGATAGATCCTTCTGATCTGTTATTCCTTATCTTGATTGCCTGTAGATGAAGTCTTTGCTTCTTCTCTTGTCATCCTCTGACCACTTCCTAGTCTCCATGCCCTTATTGTACTCGTACAGATGTATGTCTTTAACCATGTTGGTCCACTTTTCCATTGACTCTTGTCAACGTCCCATCACTAAACTATGAAAGCTCATTCAACCTCATCACTTTCTTTGAGCATTTCTGTCACTGTAGACAACTGCTTTTGGCTTAGGGATATCGTATAGTCCTTTCTTTGAAGTAATAGTCGCTGCATCCCAATTATGACTTTCAAGGTATCCTTGTTTGATAACTTTCATCCTGAGCTGTAAGTCTCTACACATGATTCTGATCACCAGGTTCGTTATCGCATGTTAGACTGCTGTATGAAGACTAGTCTTGTCTGTCTTGGCAGATGTTGCGCTTTTCTTAAATATTGAGAAGGAAACAATCTTCAAAATCATTGGATGAAGATTATAAATCCTTTTTCGAGATCTTGTATCCTTGGTAATCAGCTCGGCAAAGAATATCCTCTTAGGTAAGTTTGTATCCATATTTTTCAAACACTTTGACACTGATCACACTGGAAATTCCCTATGCGATCTTACTGCTTCACGATCCAGGACTCACTGTGTTTTGTTGATCTATGAATTCCTCCTCTAAACACCAGTGAGTGATGCCATAGACCACCTGATGTCAAGTCGCGTTCACTCTCAACCCATAACGAAGGAACTAATTCTTCAAGACCAAAGTCTAGGTAGCGAGTCGCTTTCAGCTTGGATATGGATAAGGCAATTTTTCGCGCTTTGTCACCTGTCAGCAGATAATCCAGATCCCCTTATTGAAGAAGAATGTGGTTGAATAGTTTACCTGACCTGGTGGTCTCGCTAAAGGCAGTGTTCATTTATATTTTGGGAATTTGATGCCCCAAATTATCTCAAGTCAACCTTAATTTTTCAGCAGCTTATGCATTCATCCATCTGATATTGAAGAAAGACACGTTCTATAAAGGCTTAACGAGAGGTTGGAATGCTGGACCTTCTAAATCAGCTTTGCAGAGCTTCTTCTTTCCTGTTCGTTCTACAGAACCATTTGATGAATGACCCAATATCATACATCTTCCTTTGAAGCTTGTTCTCCTCAGGAACTTTATACGTTGTGGCGTATGTATTTGCCCAGTTATGTTTTCTGGGTCTGGGAATCATTCGGGGGAATGGTCCATTCTGGTTCAGGTGTAGCAGGTCTCTCGCTTTCTGGAATCGGCTTAAACCATGTAGTGGTCGACACCTTGGGAATGTGAGCGTTGTTAGTGTCCTCCATATCTGAGTCATCCCTTCATCCTGCATTGAAAATGTCAACTGAAGATGGTCAGAATGTTCTGATTCGGGATCCAATCTTGCTCCCGAAGAGTTAACACCAGCCACTCTTGTGTCAGTGATCTGCCATCCAGTTGAGGTGAGAGCTGGATGTTGTTTGGAAGCAGATGCCTCAGTCTCCCTTGGTTTCTTTGAACTTTGGTCATCATCTTTCGGAGGAGGTTTAGCTGACCCAGAAGCGGCTGAATCAGATCTTCTTTTCTTTGTTGACCTACCCTGGTTTGATCCAGCTGAAGGGCCTTCATCATCATCATCGTCTTCATCATCATCACTATCATGCTTTCTCTTGTGGTCTTTAACCTTGTCTGCAACTTCCTTATCCATGGCATCTTCATCTGCTATCAAAGCTTCCATAAGAGCATGGTATAGATGGTAGTTGGCAGTATTTCTGTTGGCAGACTTCTTCTTATTCATGTGATTGAAGAGAGCACTCTTTAGATCAAATTCTTCAAGATCAACTTTATCAGTTGACCTGATGGAGTAAGTTGAATCTTGTTTCTCCTCATCTTGTTCCTTTTTGGCTCTGATAATCTCCTTCGGACTCTTTTCTGATTCTTGATTCTTGACAGACTCTAGGCCAGGCAGCACAGAGTATTTCTCGATTAAATCTGCAGTGTGTCGTTCAAGAATCTTAAGGAGAGCATCATCAAGTTTTGTTCCTAGATATTTATCAACAGCCGTAGGAACTTGGGATTTGATAGAAGCCAAAACATCAGCCTGGTGATCAGTCTTCTTTACTTCAGACATCTCCTGCTCTAGTCTTGCCACTCTTAGCTGAAGGGCGATGAATGGAGTGATCTCTGGGAGAGATTGTTGTATTGTTGTACTTTTTTTTCTTGTGTTGATTGGAGGAGGTGTGACCAGTGATGATGGCTGAGTAGATGAGACATATGTGAAGGGAGCAATCACTGGAGGAGTTGATGTTACTATCTAATGAATTGTTTTAGGTATGGTGGAATCAGACTGCTTTCTAACTTTAGATTTCTCCTGATCGTCTTCGGTTGGTTTGTCATAAAGAAATTGATCCCCAAAGTTAAAAGTGTCATCGAGATTTTTCATGGAAGACATAGAACCAGACTGACTTTCTGGTTTATCATCGATGACACGTTCGTCTGTTATGAGCTTCAGGTTTTCATGAACCTTTGGGTAGGCTGTAGCGAGGAAATCATCATCCATGTGCTCAGGGTTTGGTCCAGCAAGAGACACATGTAATTGTCCAGAGTCTGATCCAGTCTGGTCTTCTTTCATGGGCTCAGGGTCTGGTCCAGCCAGAGCCTCATGTGCTTTTTCAGGGTCTGAGACAGGAATGCTTACTCCTGATGTTACTGTAGACGTGTCTACTTCATCTTGATCTTTGTCACCTTTAGGAGCAGCGACTTCTGTTTCACTTTCAGTTCTTTCTGAATCAGACGTTGATGAAGATTCATGGATCACTTTCTCTGATGTGTCATCATCGGGTTGAGAAGAGGGTCCAGTTGTCGAATCAGGAGGAGTTTGATCACGCCTAACAAGGATAAACTGATCAGTAGTTCTTTTCTTCTTTGACAGATCGATCAGGGAATGAGCTACTTGTTCTTCAGTTACAACGGCCTTTCCCTTTCCCACTACTTCATGCAGTTTGGGAGTTGCTTCTGACACTGGATCCCTGATCGTTACTCCTCCAACAGGTGCCCGACCTTGTGGCAGAAAGGCCGGATCTAAGCTAAGCTTAATGGCTCGTTCCAGGTCAGCATCATTACCTTCTTCTTCTCCCTTTTCTTGATGAGCTTCCAAACTTAACTTCTTAGCCAGATCGAGATCAGGATCATCATCTTCTCCTTGAGGAATAGATTCTTGTTGAGCTTCATCATCTTCGTCAACAAGTTGGAAAGCAGGCTTTCCCTTTCTAACTTTCTGTGGAAGCTTACGCTTGGAAGATTTCTTTGACGGAGGAGGAGCTGGCTTGGATTGTTTGACTGGTGTGGTGGTTGTGGGCTTTTTGGGTGTATCGCGCTTTGTTGCAGGTTGCACGCTTGCACTTTCTTGAGGGGTTTTCTTTGTATTCTCAGCAACCATTTCCAGATACTTGGGATAATACGAGGATTGTTGAATGGCTTCAGTTATCAGGGGATCGGGAATTGCATATCCAAACACTTCAACATGACTCACTTTAGGGACAAAACTGTAGATTCCTAATATATAAATTCATCTCCGGTAAGCTAAACCAGCAGAATCAGGACGTCCGATGGATGTTTTATTCTTGCCAAGTAGTAAGATTATCACCTTGGAAAACCGTCCATAAGGATGAGGAGATGAGTTCTTCTTCTTTGGGTTCTTCAGACTGGCTTTTGGCTTTCCCTTGTGTGAGAAAAATGTCTGGATCCTTGAGTAAACTCTTCCATTACCAGCTTTTGCATGATCATACATTAGATTGAGGTGACAATTCCCACAGCATTGCAGAACTGGTGTCTGGGTTTTGTCACATTGCCAGAAGACTTTTCCTGTCAATCACTGGTTGATTAAGGATAGAATTGCCTCTATGGTTGATACACATAATTCACCCTTATGTTGGAGACAATTTCTACAGGTTCAGGATACCCCAGCTCATTAACAAAATCAATCACAGTGTTACCAGACGGAGGTAACTCAAACGTTGAGCTCGTTGACGGGATAATTCTAATACCTTTCTGAGAAAGACACACTTAGATCGAACCATTGTTCATCAACTTGACAACTATAAACCCCAGTCTTCTCGTTATATGACATTGTTTTCCAGAACTGTTGCAGGTAGATAGCAGGAACATTTGCAGAGGCAGTGAATGCTTGAAAAGTTGGTATTACTCAGGATGTCCACTGATATCTGAAAGATGGGGTTCTTTTGAATCTTTTGTGCGTTGAAAAGAAGGTTGCTTTTCCCGATTGTTAACCACTGAGAGCGAGGTACAATCTGCTCATCTGTTCTTGTAGGAGGTTGAGCGGGAACATTTTGTTCTGCCATCGTATTCTGCAAAAGAGCATTTAACAAAGAAGACAAACATTGCAGAGAAACGAAGTTAGAGAGAACGTTAGCATTGATAACTGTCATGTAACTGCACGATTGATTAAAACAGTTGTAACTCTGGTTTGATTAAAATCTACTAATTATCCAACAGGATCAATTACTTGTTAACTAAGCCCGGATGGGGTTTAGAAAAGCAACTGGGTCATTCGAATGGGCCTTGATAGATTATTGGGCTCAAATGGGTCAAAATATGAAATTTAGCCCAAACCGCCGCTAGGCAGAATGCCAACTCGCCGTTAGGAGAATTGAGCAAACCGCCGCGAAAATATGAAATATTCGACCAAACCGCCGAGAGACGGCGGTTTACCTGTTGGATTAAAATAATAGAAAAATTATGGCAACCCGCTGTTTAGACAACCCGCTGTTAGACAACCCGCCATAAGGCAACCCGCTGTTTAGGCAACTCGCTGTTGTCAACCCGCCGTTAGGCAACTCGCTGTTGTCAACCCGCCGTATGACAACTCGTTGTTGTCAAACCGCCATTAGGCAACTCGTTGTTGTCAACCCGCCGTATGACAACTCGCTGTTGTCAAACCGCCATTTAGGCAACTCGCTGTAATCAACCCGCCGTATGACAACTCGCTATTGTCAAACCGCCGTTTAGGCAACTCGCTGTAGTCCACCCGCTGGTTTGTCAACCCGCCATTAAAGCAACCCGATGTAGTCAACCCGCTGGTTTGACATTAGATATTTTCTAAAAATATCTAACTATATATAGATATTTTCTTATTAGAAAATATCTAGTTTTCATTTCTCAAAAATCTAATTTCTATAATATCTAAAATTCTTTTTCTTATTCTCTCTCAACTCTCTCTCTTCTCTCTCTCTATTTCGTCTCTCTCTCTCTCTTCTCTTTTCTTAGTTTCGATTTGTGTTTATGAAGTGTTAAAACGGGTTCCTACATGCTCATACTTGTTACATTCTTGTTTGACATGTATGATTATAAGTCTAACAATCTTCCTAAAATACGATTCTTTAATTGACTTTGAGGCTCTTTGATGATGGGGAAGTTTAGAATCAACTATCTTGATGTTGAACGATTGACTTTGAAAGCTTAAGTATGAGCATGTGGTTTATGAATCCAACTTCGCTGGAATAAGGCTGCAACACCGTCGTCTTATCCTGAAATAATACAGTTAGCAATAAAAGATGGATATGGCTTTGTCATTCATCTTGACTTTGGTTGCATTAACCTCCGATTTCCCATTTTATAGTATAAATACTATACCTGTGATCAGGTATCTCCTTGACAGGGTTTCCAGCTCAAAGTGTAGGATCTTCTGACACAGATGTATTAGATTCACCATGCTTGCTAGTTCTCATTACCAGAACGTCTCAAAGCAGATAACACGGTAAGAGTGAAAAACAAAGAGCAATGCTTTTTACACCCTAACATTACAACAATAGATAACTTTGGACCTTTGAGTTAAAATTAATTAACTCCCCTTCAAATATTAACCCATTAGAATACAACACCCATCTAAGATTAGACTTTTATAGCAACCCACAGTTTTTTATAACCCCTTAGATTTTTTCACATTCACTCTCCCCCTCAAACAACGACCCGGTTTCTATTGAAAGAGCTGTAGTCGTTGATTGAGATGAAAAGATCAGGCGAACATCTCCCCCATCACCATTGTTTTATTCTACTCCTATAAAGCATGGATATAAAGTAATCCATGCCCAAACATTAAACCGGGTTGCAATTTGAAGTAATTGCAAGCCTTTTAGTAATTCCAAATGACTTAAAATATAGATCCTAAGTATTTTATTAGACTTATTAATACATACTTTAAAATAACTTTTTTTTAACTATGTACAAAGGATACTCAAAGGCATTTGGTTTACTCATCCTCTCCTTCTTGAAGACGTTTGAGAGTTTCAGGGGTCAAACTCTTCATGCCTAGGCGTGGAAGAAGAAATTCGAACCGTTCTCTTGGCAATGCTTTGGTGAGGATGTCTGCAAGTTGATAATTCGTTTCCACGAAGTAGAGTTCAACCACTCTATTTTCCACTTGCTCTCGGATGAAATGGTGCCGTATGTCAATGTGTTTGGAGCGAGAGTGCTGGACGTTGTTACAGCACAGAGCAATAGCACTTTTGTTATCACAGTACAGAGGAATTTTATTGAAGTCAAATCCGTAGTCTTTGAGCTGGGATCGCATCCAAAGGATTTGAGCACAACATCCAGACATGGCGATTAATCCAGCTCTGTAGTTGATATTTGCCATGCTTCGTTTTGTCTTTGATGACCAGCTAACCAATCAATCTCCAAGAAACTGAGCCACTTCGCGACGTACTTTTCTTCTTGAATCTTGACATCCCCGTGATTCGCATCTGCATAAGCTTTAGTGACATGCGTTGTCTTTCGGGATACCAAAGACCATGTTAATGGTTCCTTTTCAATCGTACCGAAAGACCACGTTTGACAGCATCAAAAGTGCCATTTTGGTAGGCTTAGCTGTATCTAGCACACTCAAACAGCGAATACGAGTCGGGTCTACTAGTCTGTAAGGTACATTAGGGACCCACATTCCTCTAAATCGAGTTTGGTTAACTTTATCCCCATGAGATCCTCGTCCAGTTTCAATCGTTCCACCATTGAGTTATCGACAGGGGTCAGAGAGATCCATTCCATATTTTCTTTAAGGTTTTCGAGAGCATATATCGCTTGGTTAATAAAGATGCCACCGGGACTTTGGAAACTTTAAGACCTACGAAAAACGACTTTGTCCCATCATCGACATCTAAATTTAGAGCTCATCTCTTTTAGAAAATATGTTACAACGCAATATAAAGCTGTTAGCAAAAATGATGTCATCTACGTATATTTGAACAAGTAGAATGAGTTTTGCCTGATTTGCGGTGAATTAACGTTGGAACCACGACACCCATGAAGAAAGTTGTAGCCATCAGGAACTTTGAGAGTGTGTCATACCACGCCCTTGGTGCTTGCTTAAGCCCATACAGAGCCTTCTTCAGGCGATATACGTGAGTAGGATTATCCTGGTCTTCAAATCCTTCAGGTTGACTGACAAAGACTTCTTCTTGAAGATCACCATTCAGAAAAGCAGTTTTGACATCCATCTGATAGATGATCATATTCTTGGTTGCGCATTTTGCAATGAATATTCTTATGGCCCTATCCGTGCATCTGAGCAAACGATTCCTTCAAAATCAAATACCTTTCCTCCCTGACGATAATCCCTGTTGCACTAACCGAGCTTTGTTTTTTCAGTACATCACCAATACATCAAGCTTTACTTTGAGATCCACCTTAGACGATAACCATAACATAGATTGGGCGAGGTACTAATTCCCATACTTCAAGTCGATCAAATTCGTGAATTTCATCTTGCATGGCTTGAAACCAGCAGTCTTCTATCACGGCCATTTTGAAGTTCTTGGGTTCGACTCTGGACAGTTCAGTATGAAAACAGCACCACAAAGCATCGGATGCTAACTGTTTTCTGGTTGATACAGGACGAGAGGGAGTGCCAACAATGTTATCCAGAGGATGATCTTTGGTCCATCTCTGAGATGATCTGAGGTCGTAACTTGGTTGGTTCCCTGAATTAACATTCCCAGATGATGATTGTGCCGAACCTGGATCTCCAGTAACAAGGTTATGTGAAGGATGAAGAACATCGTGAATGATTGGGGGGTCTTCTTGAATGGGTTCTTCTGCAATTTCTTGATGTTGGACTGGAAGATGAATATTGGATGTTGAAGATGAAGCACTTGTTGACGGTGCATCTTGAGCAATTGTTGTAGACAAAGATGTACCTGGTGGGACCACTTGAGCATTAATTTCAGTAGCAGAAGGTACTGGTTCATTAACTCGAGTTTGTTCAAAGTGTTCATCAAACATCGGTTGAAATAACATCTCCAGCTCTTTGTCGGTTGGAGCGAGCCCTGAATTGAGTTGTCCAGGGGTCATCATGAAAGGCTCGGGTCCTGAACTCATGCGTGCAGGAGCCATTGACTGATGCATCTCATCGAATGTAACGTGAATCGTTTCCATTAATCGACGAGTTCTCTTGTTGTAGATTCTATAGCCCTTCCTGCTAGGAGCATACCCAACGAAAATCCCAATGTCGGCTTTGGCTTGAAATTTTCCTAGATCTTCGCTATCATTTGTCGGATAGCACAGAGCACCAAATACTCGGAAGAATGTAAGATCAGGCTTCTTATCATGCACCAGCTCATAAGGGGTTTTGTTATGACGAGTATGAATTAGAGATCGGTTCTGGGTGTAACAAGCAGTGGCTACAGCTTCTGCCCATAGAAACATGGGAGCTTTCGAGAATATCATCATTGTACGTGCTGCTTCAACCAGTGTACGATTGCGTCTTTCTACAACTCCGTTTTGTTGAGGAGTTCTCGGAACAGACTTTTGATGAAATATGCCAACACCTTCATAGAACTCAGACATAACTTGGTTGACGAATTCCGTTCCGTTATCTGTGCGGATGAATCGGACGGTTTTGTTGAGGCCAACCTGTATTTGCTTAAGAAAGTTGGTGACAAACTCTGGAGTTTCATCCTTTGACCTCAAGAATTTTACCCATGTGAATCTTGTATAGTCATCCACGATGACTAAGATGTATTTCTTCCCGTTAATACTCTGGACTCTCATTGGACCACACAGATCCATATGAAGGGTATGAAGAACTTCCATATTTGTATTTTCAGATTTTGGCCGGTGGGAGAACTTCTTGCTTTTTCCTAGTTGACAGGCTGAGCAAAGATGATCTTTTTCAAACTTCAGTCTAGGTAGACCTCTAACCAGATCTTTTCGAGCAAGATCATTTATCGTGCCGAAGTTTAAATGGTTTAAACGACGATGCCACAACCATGATTTGGACTTGGAAGCTTTGGACAGCAAGCATATCGGAGAAGACTTCATCATTTCATCGATCGATATCGTGTACAAATTGGTGCCACGACTACCTTTAAGGATATCTGTACCATTAAGATCACGAACACAGCAAGTATGCTTTCGGAAGGCCACTTCAAGATCAGAATCACAAAATTGCCCTACAGAGAACAGATTGTGTCCAAGTCCCTCCACGTAGTACACTCTTGAGATCACACTGTCACCCATAACATAATCTCCATAACCCATGATAGCTCCTAAGTGATCATTCCCGAATCTGACTGACCCGATGAACTTTTCCACAAAATTCATGAGCTTTGAACGATTCCCCGTCATATGTTTTGAGCAGCCTGAGTCCAGATACCAAAGCATGACCTGTACGACCTGCATTTGAAAACAGTCGAGTTTGGAGAGTTTGGAATTTCGGTTCCCCAATTTATGTTGGGGACCTGTTGGTTAGCAGATAGAGTAGAACATTTCACAGAAAGCTTAGTCAACTGGCATATTTCCCCTAAGGCAAATTTCTTTCCTGTGGGTCTCCATTGAGAAACACAATCAAGTTTTCCTAAGGTGAGTTGCTTTCCTGTGGGTCTCCATTGATAACCAATATCTGCAAAGAGTTTTCCCGTAGCTTTCCAAACCCGCTGGGTCTTGGACAAACTGTTATCAGACAGTTTGTCTTTTGGTTTCCAGATCTGCTTGGTCTTGTTCAAACTGTTATCAGACAGTTTGCTTGTTGGTTTCCAGATCTGTTTGGTCTTGTTTAAACTGTTATCAGACAGTTTGCCTTTTGGTTTCCAGATCTGTTTCTCTTTATTCAAGACAATTCTAACGGTGGGGTTAGCATTAACAGAATTCAAGATATTAACAACACACATTCCATGACTTGCAGAGTTTACAGATTCAGAATTCGAATTAATTACAACACGCTTAGAGCTAATGCTAGAATCAACTCGATTCACTTTCGTCCAAACTGACTTATTTGTCCTAAGGCGTACTTCTACTTCCTTCTTATTCTCCTTCTTAGCAGGCAGGATCCTATTTTTCTTTGTATTGCTTCTAGGCTTTGACCCGCTTGCTTCAGTGGAATCGTTTACTCCTGTAGAGGGAAGCACAGGGATATTAGTCAGTTGAACTCTTTGGTGCACTTTGTGTTTCTGTGCGTTACTAGAAGAAAGTTCTGGTTTATCACTAAACGTAACTTGCTTGTTATAGTAACAGGGGTAGAGGGAGCCTTGTTATCTATTTCATGAAACTTTTTGGGCATGTGCCATTCACACATTGTAAAATTCCTGAGATAATTAGTGTATCGGCAGCATAGTTATAAAATAAAAAAAATGTGAACTATTGGTGGTTTAACTACTCTAGCTTCTCTACAATCTCCCTAACGTTTCTACCACTCTCCTTAGTTGGCTGATATAGTTTAATTGAGCACTCACTATTATTCTTAAGGGGATGAGGGATGGCGTTTAAGTCAATGGCATACATGCCAAGGGAGCAAGAACTTCTTGGTTGACATTAGTCACTAGTGAAACAGGCTCTTTGCTTGCAATTAATGCTTTTAGACTCTCAATATCATTCAACATGGTAGTGTATTTTTCAACTGTGTGTGCACGTCGTGATCTTATTGAGTCATACAATTCCTTGTATTGTTGTTTGACCTTTTCTTGTTCTACTCTATCGCATTCTTTTGTGTTCAAATAAGGAGCAGTGACATTACAGCATTATGAGGCTCACGACTTCTGTCATTCACTCTAGCGACTAGAATCTTTCAAGTGTGAATCACGTTTTCTTTTTCTTAATCTGATGTTCATGAATCTTGATTTAAAGAATGAGTTAAATTCAGGAGTTTCCTGTGATGCTGGGAATTTTTTTTTATCAATACTTTCTTGAAGAGTTGATACTTTAATTGCAAACTTTAGCTTCCCTTTAAGTTTTGAAATTGTTTGACTCATCAGGACTTTAGACATGTCAGCTTAAGGATCTCAGACAACGTGATTTTTTCACATCATACAGCAGTGAGTCGACATGCAATAAATTACAAATCGATTCTCATTTTCAATGAGAAGGTTTTCTTCTTCAATTTCTGCACATTGCTTGTCTACAGTATTTCTTGTCCCACTTCGTTATTCATTTGATCAAAAAATTTCTTCAATTTCTTTAACTTATTTATAGAGGGGCTTTTGAAAAACTCAACAAAGTGTTCTTAAGAGTTTTGAAAATGGAATAACTTCTGCTGATGGTAACATCTTTTTGTTTGCCAAACCTCTTTCCCCTTGTAAGACCTGATGGTGTGATTTAGTTTTGCAAGTTATATCAAATTCAGTAAAAAGTTGTATGAGTACATAAAGATTAATTTTTCACCTGACTTTATAGTTGGAAGAATTCTGAGGACAAGTTGCAGGAGTTTTTGGGTGGATTCACTGTCAATGCTGAAATTGGTTTTGGAGCTAAGTTCAGACTTTTTCCTGTTGTTGGTCATATTGGACCCAAAAAATCTGTCTCTGGGGTCAGATTTCTTTGGGGTGCAAAGGTTGTAGAAAAGTTTATCTTTTAAGTATCAGGGGGGGGGGGGGGAATCTCTAACTTTATTTTCCACACATAGAGGGCTTTGCATTTTCAACAGCAATTGTATCTAGTTTATCTCAGCTAAACTCACGCGTTTCCTATGAGTCATGTATGGAAGTGGGTGTATGATTGGTAGTGACAGTACTATGACCAATTTCACAGAGCAGACTGAGCTTGCTTTGCTGAGCACAGGACATGCATGATTTTTGTAGCCTATTGCTACCTTGTGTTTTTCATCATAAAAAGATTTTGGTTTACACAACATGTGAACGGTTTGAACAGACTGATCCTGTTTGTTTAAGCTTTCTTCAAATCTTATCTTTTAGCTTCTTTTTTATAGTCCAAAAAACTTTTCAAGGAATTTGTCCCTTCCTTTTGTTTAAAATCACCTTTTCAAAAGTTTTACTTCTTCTGTCTTTGACTTATAATGGTCAACTGTAGAACTAAGGAGTATTTGTGCTGAATGAAGTTCTGATTTTAAAGACGTTTCCTTTCTATTTCGGTCTGAGATAATTATTCTCATTTGTTCATCAATTTTTCGTTCTCTATCAGTTAATTCAAACTTTGCCCGTTTTTTCATATTCCGATCAATTCTTATATCTCGCAAGTCAGAGGTCACTGAGTCATTCATTAACATGTCTGGCTTATTATGTTAATCACCCTGTTCATGCCATTTCATCGAGAATGAAATTTAATGCATTAATTTCCGATACTGAAGATGATTACATTATTACAACATGTTCTTCCGTTGTCTTCCACATACTGATCATACAGATATATTTTACTATAACTCGTATAGTCAGCATCAGATGTCAAACAACGTAGGTAGTGTATGTACATCGTTTGGTATCTCGTGTACATCCATGATTACTCATCATTTGATCTAACAAAAGGCATCACTGATCTTGTACCTCAAATGGATTATTTCGAAGTCGTATGTGGCACGGATTCATCGTTGTTTGGATCTTCAGATGTGAGATTTGCCATGAACATGGTTTGTGAAGTGGGACCCTCATCAACATCAGAGTCGAATGCATCACATTCATCAGCTTCAAAAATATGGTCCACATTGAGTGCCAAATCATTCTCCTGTGAATCATCCACATCATCATCAACATTGTAGCCTGCTTCCCCGCAAGAAACAATGGACTGCTTCTTTATCAGTACTGCTCCACTCTACTGGGCTTGCATTAGTAGCTTCCTTGTCCTGAAGTAGTTGAATCTTGAAGTCGCTTGGTATTGGACATTCTAGTGCTATGTGCCCTAGTTCCCGTTATTGTTGTAGCACTTGATGGGTTTCGCTTTGACCAGGATTAATATTGCCTCCTTGTTCTGAGCTCCTACATTTCTCGCTACACCCATTTCCCTCTTACATTGTTTCTCTGAAGAATGGTCTTCCTTGAACTTAGTCGCATTGTATCGTCCACGGACTCTTGAACCTTAAACTTTCCGTCTGAACCATTGCTTTGTTCTTTACATTGACGAAGCTCTAAGATAATTGTTAGTTTGAGGAAGATGTGATTTGTATGATTGAGTGAGGAGGGCAAGTGTGTTGATAAACTTTCAATCAAGCTTTATCTGTTGAAAGAACTCTGAGTCAGTTGAAAGTTGTCAGACAGATATGGTTATGTTGAGGCTTGAGGAGACTTGGATGAGGTGTTGATACTGCTGAACTGAGGCGTCCGGACACTTGTCCAAAGGATCATTATTTTGGTGACCGAACACTTTACATCATAATTATGTTCTCCTTAGCATGAACTCATGTTGCTTTAAGTAGGAATTCAACTGATCACAGTTTGACTCTTTCAATCTCTGTTTAGTTTGACTTCAGTTATGATTCTACTCCACATCAGGCAAAAATGTTTTCACAAAACTTAGAGTTAAGCTGATCTGGACATGGTCATTTTGTGTTTCTTGTCATTAATGGCTTCGAAACCTAACATAGTATCCTTGAATGGTTTCTCCTTTGATTTGACGGAAGTGTTCAATTTCAATGTATAACTGAGATTCCCTGTAATTCCTTTGTTAAACTCAGAAACCTTCCAGTTTCATCTTCACATTTTCCTAATTCTTTAGCGTCAGATAGTGATTGATGTGTGAGTAGATGTCCTTTGAGTATACCCTGATTTAGATATTGGTTGCCCGAATGTCAGCTTTTTACCTGTTCTTTTCTTTCTTCAACGCCGAAAGGTCTTTAAGGACTCTAGCACGTACTAGACCTTGTTGAACTGCACCCTCGGTTCCTCCAGTAATAACATTTGAGACCGTTCCCATCTGAAATGGTCCTTCTTTAATAGACTTCATAATATTCTCTCATTATCTTTCCTATGACAGGAAAGAGTATACGTTGTTGCCTGATTCAATGTCCTGTTCTATCAATCATTGGTGGCGTGTATAAGGACCTGCACACTGGATGTATTCTTGATACTAGGACATCTTGTGTATTATGTTATGATATGTTTGATTCGATCATGATTAGTGAGTGTACGTTTAATTAGAGGTGTGGTTAACGTATTCGTATTTTTGTTTTAGTTGATATTAAATCCGAGTTTGAGATATTTCAAATTTTCTAAGACATAGCTTCAACGCGCAGCACAAGGCTAACCCAAACCCCTGCAAAAGAAATAGGGCAACTCGCCGGTGAAGTTCTAAGGCAACTCGGCGAACATAACTCGCATGCAAGCACCCGCCCGCGAGGAATTAAGACAAACTCGCCGTGGTTTTTTAAAGGCAACTCGACGAAAGTCAACTTAAGGCAACTATGGTGGATTTTTAAGACAACTCGCTGAACACAACTCGCTGCCAAGCAACCCGCCGCGAGATATAAGACAACCCGCCGGTGGAATTTTAAGGCAACTCGCCGAAGTCAACTCGCTGCCAAGCAACCCGCCGCGAAGAATAATTTAATCAAACCGTCGTAGAGTTTTCAAACCGCCAGAGTTTCCTTAAGAAATTTGCTATTTTTAAATATTCAACCCGTGATAAACCTGTTACCCACGCTGGTACGCAAACCGCTGCTTAGTTACAACTGCCTCTTTTGAAGCAACTCGCCACCTGTTCAAACCGCCGGTAAGCAAACCGCTGCTTAGTAACAACTCGCCGCTTGAGCAACTCGCCACCTAAGCAACCCGCCGTGTGTCAGAGGGTTGGTAACCTACTTAATAAAATACTATTTTTTAGCAAACCGCCGTGAAGATAATTGGCTACTCTCCACGAAGACTATAAACGACGTTTTTCAACAAATTACACCTATAAATCACCCCTTTTGAACGATTTTGCTTGATTTCTTTTGCACAACACAGTACCATAAGGTAATAGCTACTAGAAACACCCAAACTTTATCAATACAAACAACAAAATTCAGAGATCTTCAAAAAACGAGCTAGTGCCTTCAAAGGTACACTTTTCGATCTAAATCAAGCAAGAATCGCTACATTACACTGATCTAATCATCCCATTAGCTCTGATACCAATTGTGGTATATCCTATATCATAACACGGGGTCGATTCTTGGATCGGGCTAGTTTCTAGAGA
This sequence comes from Tanacetum coccineum, assembly GCA_026074375.1. Classification (NCBI taxonomy): domain Eukaryota; kingdom Viridiplantae; phylum Streptophyta; class Magnoliopsida; order Asterales; family Asteraceae; genus Tanacetum; species Tanacetum coccineum. The sequence goes on along the minus strand of BQNB010036917.1, from coordinate 3,519 downwards.
GAGAAACACTAGAGAGAATATCTAGAGAGAGAAAGTGTTTCTTTTGTAAATGAGTTTATGACTAGCTTACCTCTTCTAAAGTTGGATGAGGCTATATATATAGTACTTACAATATACCGGGTATTCGTACCCGACTTAAAACCGAAAATTAGTACTATTACTATTAAACTCGAGCTATAATAAACAGTAAATACACGGGGTGACCGGTCTTTTTTCTAATATCAACAGGCAATAATATATCAGGGATAGCTTACAGTTGGAAAAACACTTGTTTCCTGGTTTTATAGCATGTTATTTCCCCCATGAGATTTGGAAAAGTACGTATAAAGTGGGACTATGATCTCACTTGATAAGGTATTTGATGATGTTGAAAAGTAATACAAGTGGAAGTTAACGGATTCGTCACGCAAACCTGGGTTAATATGGTCAAGTCTTAGTTCGATTGCCCCCCCCCTTTTTATTTTTTTTCTTTATAATTCTAACTTTATTTCATAAAGTTTAACGTTCAATAATTTTGGTTTTAGTTTGTGTAAAAACATCGGATCACTGTTCGGGCTATCATTAATCCAGATGTCATGTAGTAAAACATTTGAGGAGCTAGGATCTCTCCATTCGTTAAATCCAGTAACTCGTCAACGTCTACACAAATGGAAATTTCCCTACATGAAATTCCCTAGTACGTGATACGTTATAGTTTAAATGAGGTAGGATTTTATCTTTTTGTTTAGTTCTCTTCAAAAGTAGTAGATGATAAATTATGTTAATTTTATAATCATAATTGATTTATAATGATTCGAACGATGAATGGAAATGTTAAATGTGTCGAGTTTTAATAAAATCGAGTCTTGTAATGTTTAAATATATTTTTATTGTTAATATAAAAATATTACATTTTATACCCTTAAGAATTTGAAAATGGCCATATATACCCTTGGTGTATATATTTTACAATTTTAATCCTTTTATATATATTTTTAAAACATTTAACCCTTAACTTTAAATTATGGCAAAACAAACCCCTGTAGTTTAACTTTAGGATAATTACATTTTTGGCCCAAAAGGTTTATAAGTTTCAAATGTTACAATATATACCCCTCATGCATAAAACGATTTGCATTTTTAGTGTAAATTCCATAAATTTTGCATTTTTGAGCTTAATTTCATTTAGCAACTTTTAGCTTATCACAATAAGCTGAAATAAGTTAGTTTTGTAGATTTAATAAGCTTGTAGCTTATAAAATGAGCTTATGGGCTCGAAAATTCAAAATGGGTACGTTTTTGTTTGAAATCATAACTCGATGGGTTCTAGCTTTTAGGGTTTGTTTCTATGTTTATAAAAATGATATTATTGCTTATTAGAACAGCTTATAAAGTCAGCTCATAGCTTATAGCTTATTAGGGTTTCAAAAATGGCTTTTTAGGGTTTTTAAGGGTGCGTTTAGTTTAGGAAAACCAAGCGTGTAGGTTTAAGGTTTAAGGGATTATCTTATGTGATCATGAAAGTGAATAAGAGCTTAATAAGATAGGAATAAGTTTAAGCTAGCTTATTTTAAGGTTTGAATAGATTAGGGTTTCAAAATAGGTCATTTAGGGCTCGGCTTGGTTTAAGGGTTTTCAAAATGGTTTAGCATGATCAAATGATTAAAACAAAGCTTATACATGATCTAAAACATGACAAGAGCTTATAAAACAAGTTGTATGACTTACAAGAGCTTGAAATGGTTTGAAGTGGGTGAATATGGGTCGAATACTTAGGAGATGAATCAAGGACTCTTCTTTTCTTATTCCTTGGTTCCAAAATAGCTTAAAGACCGTTGCTTCATTTTCTTAGCTAGGCTAAAATCAGATTTTGAGGTAGTATATAGCTTAAATGGTGAATTATGGAAGCATGCATGTATGCATGTATTTATAGGGCTAAGACTTAGACTAGTGGCCAAGTTTAGACAACTAGTATGCAAGGTGACTAGTGTAAGCTAGGAGTATAGCTTAGAAAGGCGTTGGAGAGTGGTGAGGGTTCGATTTACAAGGGTGGTGACAAGGTGGTTCAACTTGGGGTGCAAGGTGACAAGGAGGTGGTGAGGTGGCGGCATGGTGGTGAAAGGGTTCTAGCAAGGTGGTGAGAAGGTGCTAGGGTGATGGGGACAAGGTGGTGCATCATGGTGGTGGGTGCTTGCTTGGTTTAGACTTCGTTCGAAACTGTTTAAGGGTATCAGGTTAAGGTTAGGGTTTAGGACGAGTATAGGTGGTGTAGGAGGGAAAATTTAGTTCAAATGTTATGCTAGTATGAGTTGTAACTCATGCTTAGAAGGTGGTATGGAAAGCTTAAAAGATTTGGAGGGAAAATGGCTCATTTGAATTAAGTGCATTATCGGGTTGTACTATGAGCTTAAAGGAGTTTTACTAAGGTTTTGGAGGGAAACATAGTTCGAATTTTATGCATTGATAACTTGTACACATGCCTTATTAGTTTGTACATTTGGATTGAAATGAAACATTACATGTCGTCGGGGTTTTGATATAAACGTTAATGTATAAAATCCATTTTATAATAACGTTATGAATGGTACGTTAAATAGATAACGTATGTGGTAAAAATGGAGTTTAGAACATATTGCTTGACATATTATAACGTTCACTTGATATAAACGTTGATGGAATTGGCATTGGTAGTTGCGTGAGCTCATTTACTTTGAAAATGTAAGTTACGTTACATAATGGATGGAATAAAAACAAAATATTTTCGTGAAAATGGTTATTAAATTTAATAGATGGATAATTACACTAAGGAAGATTGTGGGTTGTTATAGTCTCCCAACCTTAAAGAAATCTTTCTCGAGAATTTAATTTGGATGTTGGAGTAATGTTTGGAAATAGATATGGATACTTGGCACGAATTTGATCTTCGCGTTCCCACGTAAATTCTGGTCCTCTTTTAGAGTTCCATTTTACTTTGACTATAGGAATCCAACTTTGTCTTAGTTGATTGACTTCTCAATCCATGATTCTTATTGGTTCTTCCACAAAGTTGAGTTTGTCATCGAGCCGAAGCTTTTTTATTGGAATGATGAGGGATTCATCTAATAGGCATTTCTTTAGATTAGAAACATGGAAAGTACTATGGACATTACTGAGTTCTTCAGGAAGCTCAAGTGTATATGCCACTAGGCCGACCCTTTAAGGATCTTAAATGGTCTAATGTACAGGGGGTTAAGATTTTCTCGCTTTCCAAATCGGATGACACCTTTTCGTGGTGACACTTTTAACATAACATGATCTCTAACTTGGAATTCCAAAGGCTTTCGCCTTACATTGGCGTAACTCCTTTACCGGTCTCATGAAGCTTGCAAGCGTTGTCGAATTTGCACTATCTTTTTGGTGGTTTCATGGATTATCTCTGGTCTCGTAAGTTAGACATCTCTAACTTCGGCCTAGCAGACAAGTGATCTACACTTTCAACCATAAAGTGCCTCGAATGGTGTTGCCTTAATACTGGCATGGTAACTGTTATTGTAAGAAAAT
>BQNB010036916.1:14260-49798 GCA_026074375.1 Tanacetum coccineum | reverse complement strand
ATATTGACTACCGAATCATCAAAAGAACAGAATGATCTCACATTCTGTTACTTAGGTCAATATCATCTTCTATTGTATAATATATCTTGTACATTTTTATGTAGTGTATCTTTAGGTGTTAATTGTCAATGTATAAATTTTTCATAAGTTTTTCGTTAAACTCAAAATCCTGCAAAATTATTCTACTTGACACTAACACATTTCCTCAAATATTAAGAGGGGGCATTAATATGTTCCCTAATCAGCTTGTGATTAATCTGAACATTTTCCTCCCAGAATTTTAACATATATGAAAACTTATAAAAATGTGATTTTATGGACTTGTGTGTGTATTATCCTTCATGTGCTAAACATTTTTGTATATCGATGCACATGTTGAGGGGGAGCGTTTCTCAAAAGCCAAAAAAATAAAGGTACAAAAAGCTTTGATATTTATATCACAGGTATCTTGATTGAGTTTTTCAAATGGTTTTATGGCAAGGAGAACAGTACCAAAAGACCGACCATGCATTTAATTTTATTAGAGTTATAAGGTTGGTAAGGTTAGGTATTTGTTCTCATGATCCATCCAGAACCGGAGGGATCTACCCATGGACAATCCACTAGTTAGTGTAGAAGTCCTTAGGTATGATATAAAAAGTAGTAAAAGTAAGAATAAAGGAATAGTGCCGACTAAGATGGAGCTAGTACTGGAACAAACCCAACAAGGTACTAGTCATGAAGTCTCGGTAACCAACTGGGCTAGCTCAGTTGGCCACCAAGATTCCTTAGGGGCTTAGGGAGGGGATGTTTGGCTAGAGGAGGTCTCGAGTTCGAGTCCCACCCGGGACTTTTACCCCTTCAGGCGGAATAGGAGGAAGTACAGGCGGGTTCAGGGTACATCATACTGCCCAATTGGATGTCACTGCTGGACCTAAACCACTAACAACTAACAAGCCATTCTAAAAAAAATCATGAAATCTCGGTAAGCACTGAAGGGGTTTAAGATTGAAAAAGAATTATGCGGAAAAAGGGTGAAAAGAAAGAAGCCCTCCATATACCTAGGCAAAAACTGGGTCAATACATCTGCTGTCAGAATCACAATGATGATTGCTGACATTGAAGACTGACATCATAGACCCAGTGATGTGATACACAACCCTCCCTAGCCACTCAGAATCTCTCAAAAGATTTTTGTTTCATTTCTCACAGAGACTAAACACGTTATCTATTGACTTTCTCACTCCGAGTTAGTTGATATTGAAAAGGTAGCAGTCAGATCCAGCCTTTGACCACTAAAACCAAAACGCACTGTTGAGTTTAGAGCCAATAGATCACCAATAAATCTCGTTAGGACACTATTCTAATATACTTGTCTTTCACACACTGTGAAAACAAGGATTATCTTAAGAGTCCTACGCATTATCCTTGTGATATTGCCAGAACATCTGAGTGATACGAAAGTATTCACAGTGAAAATGGAAATCCTGCTAGAGTCAACATCAAACAAGCTCTAGGTAGGTGACTTGTGAGATCCTAAATGGATCAAACTTATAACACTGGCATCGATTTGGTCCAGGTTATGAATTGACAGAGGATTAATTTTGATAAAAGCTTAAAACTCTCGATGTGTTACAAAAAACACTTTTACTAGTGACACGTCGATTGATTTTCAAATCAATTTTCTCTTTAATCGGTGAGATAGTAACTCACTGATTCACTCTTACCGTTCTATTAGTAGCAATACTATTAGTGAGGTAGCCTGATTTGAGGTGTCCGGTAAAGAGATACTAGCAAGTATAGTGAATCTAATGCATCTGCGTTAGAGGATCTAACACTTTGAGCTGGAAATCCTGTCAAGTAGGTTCTTATAATGAATCTACCTGATCACAGGTACAATATTTATACTGTAAAACGATCCTCACAGAACCGGAGGTTAATGCAACCGAACTTCGACGAATGACAAATCCATATTCGTCACCAAGCTTTATTGATAACTGTTTTATTTTAGGATTACATAAAGATGGAGATGCGGATACCTCGTTCTAGCAAAGTCAAGTTCATAGCCACATGCTCATACTCAAGACTCAATGATTTTATAACATCAAGAAAGAATGACCCAAAGCTTCCGCAAACTCTGATATCAACTTCTTCTTTAGTATGTCAAAGTGATGAAGTTATGAATTGATGAAGAAGTATGAATATAAAGTCAAGCTTTCAAGATTGCAACAAGTATGAGCATGTCAGCCTGAAAGTCACAAGAACACAAGATGGTGAAAGATCACAAGATGATGATTAGAGATTAAATTTGGCTGATGATCTCAAGAAAGCTCAAGATCACATACAACAGCGGTCTTAAAGAAACAAGCTCAAGCCACAAGTCAAAGATCACTACATAAAGATGCAAGACAAAAGATCAACTATTATACAAAAAAGACTCAAGATCAAGACAAGAAGCTTCAACGATTAATGATCAAGGTCACAAAGAGAGATCTTTATGATCACCCCTTAGGGGGAGATTGTTAGAAATACAAAAAGTGTTGATCATTTATGAGATATCAACGATCGTCCCTTAGGGGGAGATTGTTAGGAATTTAGTTTTTAGTGAAGTGACGATCATTATCGATCTCACGAGCCTTTGTAATAGTTAGACAATTTTATGTATTATTTAGGAAGCTAACTGGGCCGGCTTATAGAAAGCCTAAGGAAAGACTGGTTAGCCCGCACCCTTGTAACTATATAAACCCTCTCCACACATAGAGAGGGTGTTGGAAGAATTCATTTTACACACACTCTTTAGTGTGTTTCTCCCATCTATCTCTCTCTCTCTAACTTTCTCTCTCTAGATCTATATTTGTGTGAAATAGAGGAACCTACAGTGGTCACCCCATTTTCTTCAATAGTAAGCCAAATGAGTGGACCGTGTTCAACTGATTCAAGTATCATTCTTCCGTGCTCTCTGTTTTGCATGTATAGTTCCATTCTACTTTTTCAAGAATCATACAGGTCTTTGTCCAACATTGGTGGACGATTGTCAGCACCAAAGAGTATCATGTACTCAGCAAGAGTATTCTTTTGTCCAATAGGAATCATTGAATCCATTTTAATTTTGATGTTATTAGATTACTTATTGATCGGACAGTGATAAGAAGTAATTGTGTTAAAGTGAGTTGGTTTTAGGTGTTTTAAGCCTTAAGAACACACGGGATTTTACTATTCTTGATTAAACCAGAAAATAATGTTTCACGGGATTTTACAAATCAATGAAATAAACCGTATAATTCACGAAAGCAAATTTGAATAATTCGCCTCTTTAGGAGAGATATTAATTCGCCTTCAAATGAGTATGGATTAAATCGCCTTCCAAGTAAGAGGATTAAATCGCCTGAGGGAAGAAAATTAATTTGCCTTCGAGAACTCTTTAATTCGCCTTGCAAAGAGATCTTAATTCGCCTCGAAGAAGAACCATAATTCGCCTTGGAGAAAAGTGTAATTCGCCTTGGAGAAAAATGTGATTCGCTTTGGGAATAATTCGCCTTGGAAAGAAAGAAAAAATTAATTCGCCTTAGGAAACAAAGATTAATTCGCCTTGGAAACGAAATTAATTCGCCTTGTACAGAGAACTTAATTCGCCTCCTAAAGAAAATACTAATTCGCCTTTCAAAGAAAAAACACGAATTCGCCTTCAACAGTGAATATTAATTCGCCTTCAACAAATGAACTAATTCGCCTTCAAAGATAAGAACTAATTCGCCTTCAAGAACAAAACTAATTTGCCTCCTGCAAAAACGAACTTCAACTTTTCCAAAACACTAAAAGACTCACTTTTTGACGTTTTACTTAAAATTTCTTGTACAACTTACTTATCTAAGCCTAGTGAACCTTAAAAATACAAACTTTAAACTTTTGAACACAAAAATTTTCAAATCAAGATTTTGGACACAACATACTTTTCAAACCAAAAACCTATAAAAATGAAGATTGTTTATGTATTTTCCAAGTTTTTGCTTGTACAACTAGATAATACTAAGACAAAGGAATAAGAAATTAGTAAACTTTATAGTTTTTAAACTCACAAAAAGTGAAAACTTCTTGCTAGATTCGAACTACAAGGACGAGTACAAACGAGTAAACAACAAACACAAGAACAAACAATATCACCCCATGGCTCTTGATACCAATTGTAGAATACTTAAGTAATCAATAACACACAAAGAACAATGAAGAATACTAGAGAGAGAAAGGGGTTGAAAGGATGCTTCTAGTGAGAGAAAGTAAAGAGAATGGAATGTTAGATTATGTGAGAAAAACAACCAACCAACACCCTCTCCATGTGTGGAGAGGGTATTTATACAAAAGATAAGGGTCGGCCTAATGGGCTAAGTTCATGGGCTTTTCTTAAGCTAGCCTATCTAGTTTCCAAATATTACTTTACGAGCTATCTAAATAAATAATGGAAGTGACCGTTACTTTTCGTGTTCCTAACTGAACCCAAACAGGAAAAACATGCTCTTCCCAACAAACCCTATCAACAAAAACCTTTTTTCTTCTTCTTTATGTCGATCAACTAGAAACAAAAATGAAAATAGTAACCTTGCTTCTTCTTCTTCAGCGATCGAACATCAGAAACCTTCAAACAAGAACTACCTAGCTTCCAGAATTTCAAACCAAGCTCTTGATACCACTTGTTGGAAATCAACCAACAATCCAAGAAGATAGAATGCGGAATTGGACTATTGATTATATCGACACACACCCACAGATCTTTATCGTGACTGAAAAGTAGAACCACACACGAGATACTCTCAAACGATTCTTTATTGGGAACTAGAAAAGAATGAATGGTACAAATACCCTTTCCCCTCACCTTCTTGTTGTAGAGATGAGGGGGAAGAAAACTAAACCCTAAAAAGAGTTAAACTGGATGTAGCAAAAAGAAAAAAAAATCACGAATGCTATGCCAAAGCAAGTCATCCGTTGCAATATATATTGCATAGGAATCGACCTAAATATCTCCTACTTTGACTAAAAAAGTGCTAAACTTTTCACTTTAACCCCTACATTAAGTCTAATATGCATACTAATATATAACAGTTTGATGACTGCAGGTAACGTTTCATGCACCGAAGTTTACTAAACCAATTAAAGAACTTGGTAACCAAATTGCAAGAAGAATGTGGATTGAAAGCCTATACTTAGCCATTCATGTCAATCTAGGGAAACGTGTGTTGACTGAACTTGGTTATTTTTGCTATATAAGCTTGCCTTAATATTGAGTGTCTCTTTAAAGACGAACTTGAAAGAATGGGGTTGTTACTTCATCATCCTAAAGGATTTTTAAACAGCAAGTAGTGATTTAAGCAATGTTTTTAAATATGTTTTTTTATCAAACTGGTTTAGTAGCCGGTTCACTGGATCTCCGATTCAACTGGTTCAAACACTGAGTTAAACCGTGTCTATACATATGTATATTTTTTCCATATATTAATATATAGTGTTGTATAGTCGCATCATTTATTTTATGTTCAATTGAACCGATGAAAGAGATTTAGTCTTTACCGATAAACTATAGTTTTTAAGTGCTATATCTATAAAGTTATAGTAAAGAGTTGTATAAACAATCGACTTATGATTCAAAGTTATAATAGAATATAATAAAACAGTATTAAAATAATATTAGTCGGTGTTTTCATTTAAGTTTAACTAATATTAGTCATAACTATTTTAATTTGTCAATTAAACATAGAAAGATTTATGTAAAAAAAGTTTTTGTTATATTTTTTTGAAAAAAGTTATGAACCGTCTGAGGTTATCAAACCAGGTCAACGAAAAAACGGCGGTTCAATCTGATTCTCAAACAAGCAAAAATCCGGCCACATCCGGCCTGGTTCGCGGGGCAACCGGTTTAACTGAACAAGTCAACTCGGGTTTTAAAACATAGTAACCTAAAACTCTTAGTGTTTTACGTTTTTTCGTTATCTTATTGATGGCCGAGCTTTATTATTATCTTTTGGTGTTTTGTAATTGTCATGGCAAAAGAAACAAATTTCGGTAAAATGAGTACTCTAGGTTCACGTTTGGTTCAAGAATTTGAAATTCTGGAATTCTAAATTTTAGGAAATTTCAGTTTTTAAGGATTTGAAATTTCGAAATTTAAAATACCTTCGCATGTTTGGTTGACAGAAAGTCGTAGTATTTTGAAATTTGTCCTTATGTTTATTATTACAATTTTTTAGGGAGTGACGGATAGGGGTGTAAAAAACCCGGTCCCGAACCCGATTAAGTCTATTCGGGTTGTGTTACCCGGGTTAAAAATTATATTCGAGTCAACCCGAGTAAACTGAATACTAAAAAGGGACGGGTATCGGGTTAATTGTTTTGGCTAACTCAGGTTTTGATCGACCCGATTGATCCGAGTAAAGATTTTTTATAATTTTAATATAAATTTTCTATTTAAACAGACCCACCTGATCCGAGTAGACCGTCGACCTGAACCGAAATGGACCCGACACGAGTTGACCAACCCGAATTGACCCGAACCCGGTTAAGTCGAATTCAAATAGGGTCGGGTTCGGGTATGTAATTTTTAGCTTTGACCATAGTTTGACCCAACCCGAATTGACCTGAACCCGACTAGCACCCCAAACAAAAAAAATATACAACAAGAAAAAAAATAAAAATAGTATTTTGGTCTAATTTGATCACTTATAAAAAATGTTTTCAAATAAATCCAATTTTCTCGATTTTTGAAGGTATTTTTATTTTAGGGTTATTTCTATGTTTGCCCCTAAAATTTTTGGTGTATGCACAAGTGTGTTTCTCAAATACCCCAGAGCGACCGGAGCGACCCAATAAAAAACTAATATTTGTACTTTTAAAGTACACTTTGTGTAAGTGTACTTTTCTAGGCATGTTTTTTATTAACTTGGAGCGACCTTCGTATTATACTTGGGGCGACTTCCATTTTTTAACTTTTTACTTTTTTTTCTCATCTTCAACCCACTAACACCCACACCATCCCTCCACCACCATCATCTCCAACCGACACCCATCATCACCACCACCGCCCCACCAACAACACCATCGCTCCACCACCATCATCTCCAACCCACACCCATCATCATCATCTTAAAAAATTAACACTCAAATCCATATTCAAAAACTCATACCGTGACTTAGATCTGTAACTGGATATAAACAATTATCGAAAGTCTTTGTACAATTGTACACCCTATCATGACTGTTTAGCTACACCCCATATGACTCTTTGCAACTTGAAAAGGTTTAACAACTCCCACTAAATTAACACAAAGACCTGTTCTTTCGATAACAACATGGACGAAGAAATGTATAAATTCATGAATGAGAAACTGACAAAAACCATCCATTGAACTCATAAACATATCAACCCATATTTATAAGCTCAAATCGCGAACACCAAATCATTCAAGTTCTAAACATGGTGAATTATGATAGCAAATTAGTGTTCATAAGGCATCAATTGACTACACTAAGCTCAGAAATCACAAACCCACAAACATAAGAACACCTTATGATTATTTCACACTAAAACGCACCTAAGAATCATCAAAAACACTTTAATGGAATCAATTCATGCAAAACTGGATTAGTACTAGCCTAAGTATACCATAAGGATCAAAAGCCCCATGATTAATTGCTCTCAATCACAACTTGATCCATAAGAACCCTAATTCGATTTTAACAGATTTCGAGAGATTAAAGGCAATATAACCCAATTCGTTTGACCCACATGATATAGAGATGATTATAAACGAGTTTGTAGTTGTACCTTTTGCTTGAAAAACATTTTTGATTTTTGTTAATGAAGGGTATTTGTAGGTGTGGGTTGGAGATGATAGCAACGTGGGTTGGAGATGATAGGACGAAAAAGATGGATGTTTTTATATTGGTTAGATTAGCTTTATATTGGTTAGATTAGATTAGCTTTAGGAAACTATTGGGTGTGGGTTGGTGGTGATGATGGGTGTGGGTTGGAGATGATGGTAGTGGAGGGATGGTGTGGTGGTAGTGGGTTAAAGATAGAGAAAAAAAGTAAAAAGTTAAAAAATGAAAGTCGCCCCAAGTATAATACGGAGGTCGCTCCAAGTTAATAAAAAAACATGCCTAAAAAAGTACATTTACACAAAGTGTACTTTAAAAGTATAAATATTAGTTTTTTATTGGGTAGCTCCGGTCACTTTGAGGCATTTGAGAAACACACTTTTTTTTAGGCATAAGGAGCATACACCAAAAAGTTTAGGGGCAAACATAGAAATAACCCCTTATTTTATTCATTTGGCAATTTATGTAATTTTAAATTGCTTTATTTGAGATACCAAACACAATATTTAAAGGAACAAGCAAAAGTACCCGCGCGTTGCTGCGGGGCGGGTATGTTTTCTTTAGTACGGGGCGGGGGTTTTTTTTAGTTGGTGTCGACAATTATTTTTTTTAGGTTTTTTTTCCTGGTTTTTTTCACCAAGCAAAATAGCCCTCGCGTTGTGCCTGGGCCTAATGTTTAATAGTTTTTTTTATATGGGCTTATGTGTTGGGCCTCATGTCGCGGGTATTTTTTATTTGATTAAATCAGTGCTTTTGTAAAAAAAATTCTATTTTGTGCCGAGTAATTTTTTTTATATTGGGTTTATTTTTTCGGTCTCATGTTTAATAGTTTGTTTTGTTTTATATGGACTTATGTGTTGGGCCTCATGTCGCGGGTATTTTTTATTTGAATAAATCAGTATTTTGTAAAAAAAATTTATATTTTGTGCCAAGCAAAATTTGTTTTATATTGCCTAATTTAAAAAAAAAACTTATGTGTTGGGCCTCATGGCGCGAGTATTTTTTTTATCTGATTAAATCAGTACTTTTGTAATTTTTTTCCTATTTTGTGCCGAGCAATTTTTTTATATTGGGTTTATTTTTTCGGTCTAATGTTTAATAATTTGTTTTTTTATGTGGGCATATGTGTTGGGCCTCATATCGCATGTATTTTTTTTTATCTGAATAAATCAGTGCTTTTGTAAAAAAAAATCATATTTTGGCTCGAGGAATTTTTTATATTACCTAATTTAAAAAATAATAATAATAAATGGGCCGGCCCAAATTGGGAGCCCAAAGGGCCGGTCACTGTAGCAAACACAAAAGAAACGACGTCTTCTATTTTGTGCCGAGCAAAAAATTTTTATATTGGGTTTATTTTTTCGGTCTCATGTTTAATAGTTTGTTTTTTATATGGGCTTATGTGTTGGGCCTCATGTCGCGGGTATTTTTTTATCTGAATAAATCAGTATTTTGTAAAAAAAAATTATATTTTGTGCCAAGCAAAAAAAAATTTATATTGCCTAATTTAAAAAAAAACTTATGTGTTGGGCCTTATGACGCGAGTATTTTTTTTATCTGATTAAATCAGTACTTTTGTAAAAAAATTTCCTATTTTGTGCCGAGCAATTTTTTTATATTGGGTTTATTTTTTCGGTCTCATGTTTAATAATTTGTTTTTTTATATGGGCATATGTGTTGGGCCTCATATCGCAGGTATTTTTTTTATCTGAATAAATCAGTACTTTTGTAAAAAAAATCCTATTTTGGCTCGAGGAATTTTTTATGTTACCTAATTTAAAAAAAAAAATGAGCCGACCCAAATTGAGAGCTCAAAGGGCCGGTCACTGTAGCAAACATAAAAAAAAACAACGTCGTTTCTTTTGTGTTTTGATTATAAGTATAATTTGAAATACAAATGCGATAAAATCCCTTTAATTTACCCAAAACCAAACCACTTTAGCTTTATTTTCATAAGCTAGCAACTTATCCCATAGCAAAACGCGAGCTCACAAATCCTTGTTAAAACTAAAAATATGAAATAAATTCGCTATCTATAGTATATCCTATCCCCACACTCGCTAAAACATAGAGATATCATCGATGACAAATCAAATTAAACGAACTTATCAACTCACCCATAACACTTGTCACACTTATCCAAGGACCATCCTTACCAAACAAACGTGACCAAAAAAAATAGCCGTAACAAACAATAAAACAACACTTGATCCGGATAAACAAATAGTCAAAGTCAACGTGGCATCACAAATCGATAAACTCACCACGTAACACATTACACATCAAACTCCCCTTTATTACACACTAATGTCTTGTTAATAATATATATATAAAAAACTTATTTGTTTATTTTTATTGTTTTGTATAGTTTTTTTTCTTCTTGTATTAAAATATAAATCACTTTTTTATAATTAGAGGTTCAATTAGAGGTGACAAAATAGAATTGATAGTCAAGTTAAATCTAAATGGGTTTGTGTGTAAACGGGTTGAGGTTTAAAATAATAGTAGGGGATAGCTTGGCTATAATTTTTATAGTTAATTTCATAAAAATAACTGAGTGACTCGCAAACAAGACTTATGGACTTACAATTATAACACAAAATTATAGCCAATTGGCTAAACAGAATTGTAGCTAATATATTTCTATAATAATAATGGTTTTTCTAGAAGTATATGGTCTATATTGGTTTAGTTCGGTTCTGGATGGATTTTGAATTTTTTTTTAATAAAATATAAAAAAATAAAAAAGTAAATAATAAAAATTGACCAGCTAAATCTGTTGAGTAATTGTAATATAATTATATTTTATATCAAGTAACCAATTAAATTTATTTATAATATTTAAGAAGAGTTAACTAAACATATGTTTAATCAATAGGTTTTAAATTGACACTCTAAACACATATAACAAATGTGAAAACTTAAAATATTAAAAGGCTTTTATTTGGTGAAAAATATCTCATTTTAAAAAAAAAATCATGTGAAATAAAAAATATTGAAAATCCGTTTAATTATACATTTTTCAAAAAATATTGATTTCGCATTTTCACTTTTTTTTTATATTTTTATTTTATCTTCATTTTCTTTGATTTTCCTATTTAACTGATACTCAAAACCAGAGTTTAAAACAGACACATCAACAACGGGCACCACCATGTCACTCATAACACTAATCTACCGTAACAAACTCAACCGTAACAAAGTCATTCACATCCGATCACTAACAACCTCATCAAGTAACGGTATTAACCGTCAAAATAATAATGATAAAAGGAAGATAGAGAAGATATTGATAGCGAATAGAGGGGAAATAGCGTGTAGGATAATCCGTACAGCTAAAAAGCTAGGTATAAAAACGGTTGCGGTGTATAGTGATGCAGATAGGTATAGTTTGCATGTTAAATCTGCTGATGAAGCTGTTAGGATTGGTCCTGCTTCTGCCAGGTTAAGCTATTTGAATAAGGATGTTATTCTCAATGCTGCTCATCGAACTGGTGCTCAGGTATTGTTAAATTATTATTAGCTGTTTGCTTTATCAAAGCGTTTGGTAACGTAGCTGTAATTATAAATTTTAAAATGCGAGGCACACACCGATAAGGACTATTGTCATTTTACACTTTATACAACTACAAACACTTTTATAAAGCAAACTGCCAATGCTAATAACCACTGTTAGTTTTGCCAAACATAGCCTATTGTCAAGGAGTCATTCTTTCGACCGCGTGCGACGTCCTTACACCGATAAGGACCAGCCATCCGTCTCGCATATAATAGAGGTTCACTGGTTTCGTCTTGGACTCATCATGGGAGTGGACCCAACTCCCTGCTAGTGTAGCACCATATCGATTTCTCTACTCATGGCACGTACTACACCCTTATCGCGGGGGTACTCCAACAAGACCAACAGGAACCCTCGCTTTCAGCACACTTCCAAGCATAACCCGACCTTCTTCAAAATTTGGCTCGTGACACTATGCTTGGAAAAACTAGTCGCAGTAGTAGCTGTTTGTTTTGTAAAAAGCTGGTAATATAGCTGTGACTGTAGTAATATAGTAGTGTAAAATGACGTAAAATCTAAATGCTAGACCAAGACGCTTCGTTTATTAGCGTTAACAAAATCCAGAAGCTAAATGCTCGTTGCCGAATAAGTATATTCGAGGATCTAAACGCTAGAAGCGAAACGCTCCAAAAAGCTCGTAGCCAAACACTGCCCAAGTATAGCAGAAGCAAAACTAATCCTGATTTTGATAAGTTGTTTGTTTAGAGGTCAAGTAAACTGTATCTAACAATCAGAATAGAGTAGCCATTATCTCATAATTTAGGGGTAAATACTTACTTTATGGACTCAACACTCAAACAACTGACTCTCACTACATCAGACAACACATGCACGTTCGAAACACTATCTGTCGTAACCAGTTCCATCACAGCTAACAATTCTTTTAAAAATGTGACAGATTGATGATGAAACATAGCAAAATCAAGAGAGTGGTTGAGAAGTGAGAAAAATACGTGGACACATGTCACCATCATATTCTTAAAAAAAATGACCGAGCACAATATGTATGAGGATGTATCTTACGTGATTGATTATGACCATTCCATACCACACAACTACGTATAAAACACAATGCCAAACATCCTATCCGATAGATGGTCAGACTCCAAGCTACTGCTAATTTTTTTATAAAATAATACTAGTATATATTAGTTTCCTACTGTAACTTTTTACTAATAACAGTTCCCTTGCTATTTTTGTTTCCATGATTCATCTAAATCCTGTTACATATTCCGTAATATGTAGGTGTAATTTTCTTATATTGATCATATGGATCTTTAATAAGTCTGTATGTATATTGAATAAAAGACTAAATCTCACCCCTAATTGTGTCTTGGACATTTCATGTTCGGAAAGAGTTGCAGTCGCTAAGGGATTATGTTTGTGTAATAATTTGGATTGTGGAGTGCCATTAAATACTGTCATCATGGAAGATGACACTGATGCCTGTTTGAATATGCAGCGCTATGTTTTCTTATCATTCATCAGTTTAAGTATGTAGATGAATGTTATAGTACTTTTCTCTTCTTTGTTGTGTATCAATTTGTTTAATTCTTCTACCTGGGGAAGTAGTTTGCGTAGGTGGGTCATGGGTGTTTAGGCTTATCTCGTCTTCGAGCGTAATCTGTCACTAAATTATGCTATTCTTCTACAAAAAGTATGGGATTACCAGAAAAATGGGAAAGAAAAGAAACAATAGATCTATGATATGTCTCATTCTCTCTCTATAATGTTTTCAGGGTTTCTGATAACTTTGATTCTTAGGCTACTATGTTCCATTAGAGGTGAATATTCAAGCGTGCTGAGTACCGACGAGCAAGTTACATATTAACCATGATAATTTCTCGTGTAATCTAAATATCAAGTACTTGCAGAAAGATAGGTATTTAGTCTAATACGATATGCATGGTAGTACTAGTACCAGCAACCCTTCACTGTACAGTTAATGGTTTATGTTGCATAAAAAGATAAGGAGACATGCCAGTTTACCTTATGAGCATCATATTAGATTCCTTCTCTTAGGTAAATTGTGGTTCAAATACTGAGCTTGTAGTTTAGTTTCGTGTTGACTGTTTTATTTCTACACATTCAAGGACATAGTTCAGAGTAGATGTCCTCTTTGATAATAGGCTATACATCCAGGCTACGGCTTCTTGTCAGAAAATGCAGACTTTGCTCAACTTTGTGAAAATGAGGGATTCACTTTTGTTGGACCACCTGCATCTGCCATACGTGAAATGGGTGATAAAAGGTATAAATTTCTCCAACTTCTTTTTTTTCTTTCTAGATTCTATTAGGAGCTTAATGTAGTTCATTGTTCAATTTTTTGGTGCCTCCTGCTTATGTTTGTTCTTACTTATGCAAAAGTGTTATTGGGGCTAAAAAGTTTTACTATTCCTGCATTCATGTGTTTCTTTACTTCATTTTCTTTAAAAAAACGTTATCTCATATTTATAATTTAACTGTTCTCATTGGATGCTTTTATGTGTCCTATAGTGCATCAAAAAGAATAATGGGTGCAGCAGGTGTGCCACTTGTGCCTGGGTATCACGGTCACGAACAAGATATTGATGTCATGAAATTCGAAGCAGAGAAGATTGGATACCCTCTATTAATAAAGCCCACCCATGGAGGTGGAGGAAAGGTAATTTTGAGTAAAATATTCTAGATAATATTTGTATTTGAATTTTCTGCAACAGCTTGTTATGATATCTTTTACAGATACGGATAATATCTATGTCATCTTCATGTAATTATTTGTTGAACTTCAGGGTATGAGGATTGTGGAAAGTCCAAAGGAATTCGTCGACTCATTCTTAGGAGCACAAAGGGAGGCTGCTGCTTCTTTTGGCGTAAACACTATATTACTGGAGAAATATATAACAAGGCCAAGGCATATAGAAGTCCAGGTAATCTAATCTCGTTACACATGATGGTTTTTGAACTTTGTATATTATACAAATTAATAAGGGGTTAATGCATTTAAGGGTAGCCAACTTTGATGTGAGTTCTGTTTTGTCTAACAATCTTTATATTCTTCCTTAAAGACCGTTGAAAGTCTACTTTATAAAAAATAATTCAAAACTTCGACTTAAGGTTACCGGTACAAGGTACCATATCAAAATGGTGATATGGTAGAATGTAGATATGTGCCGGTAAGTTTGACTATGTTGACTTTTTTCTGGTCTGGCTCCTGGAAACCCGGTTACCAACTGGTTACCTGCTGACAAGGTTAAAGATTAGCGTAAGTCAAATTATAATTATTGGCTACCTCTTTATGGGTGAAAACAAAGATGGTTAACTCGAACAGAAATTGGATGGAAGTTGGTTGAGTTTATATGCATTAACCCCAGTTTGTAACTAGTGAGTTCCAAGTGGATGTTTATCATTCCTCTCTGTTCCTTTATCTAGAGTTCCTTGTGGTCTAAAACCAAAGTTCAGAAGAGCTTCAACTTATTTCAATTTTAACTAAATAATGATTAGGTATTCGGGGACAAGCAAGGAAACGTTGTATACTTATACGAGAGAGATTGCAGCGTGCAGAGAAGACACCAAAAGATAATTGAAGAAGCACCAGCTGTAATACTCATATCCAATCTATTCTTTTTTTTCTTTAGTTCTTCTAGAATTGTGATAATCCTCTACTCTACAGCCAGATATCATTGGTGACTTCCGATCCCGCCTGGGTCAAGCTGCTGTATCTGCTGCCAAGGTAAGTAGCCTACATTATTCTGCACAAAGCTTTAATATGGGTTGCTAATAAAAGCATTGAGCAAGTTACTTAAATATAGGGTATGAGTTACAGTAGGTCCATGGATGAGATGAATATCCAGATTCCGCCAAAAATATTTTGTAGTTTGTTAGCTTTGCCAGTACCCATTTTCTTTATTTATGTGTAAATAAAATTACAAATTTTGTGATTAAGTATTAAACTGGGTTGACTTTGTACTATTTATGTTATGATGTAAACTATGAGAGGTGGCAAATGGGCAGATCAGGCGGGTTGGGTTGTGTCTAATTTCTATTTATATCTAATACGTTTTATATGATAATAAAAAGTGTATGATTACAATCGAAATCTTAAATCATATCTAATTAAAGGCTTTATTGTCTTGGTTGTATCTAATGTATTCAGTTTGTGTCTGATTATTAAAGGCGGTTGGTTATCACAATGCTGGCACAGTTGAGTTTATTGTTGATACTCTCTCCGGGGATTTTTACTTTATGGAGATGAACACGCGTCTTCAGGTACTTGCTTGTGCCATCACTTTATATCGGCAACTGACGGATATGTGGTAGCTAATCAAGGACACTCTTAAAATGTTTTTTCAGGTTGAACATCCTGTGACTGAGATGATTGTTGGTCAAGATCTTGTAGAGTGGCAGATTCGTGTTGCAAATGGAGAATCGCTTCCCCTTGGTCAAGAACAAATTCCTTTGTTAGGTGAATTTATGCTTGCAGTATATTTTTATTTTAGGTTTTTTTACGTGAATGCGGGTATTAAAGTTGTTAGTTCATGAAAGTGTGCCTTTATAAGTCAAAGGCGGGGACGGAAGCTGACGATGCATGAAGTTTAGAGGTGCCATTTCAGTCATGAAACGGGAATAGGTTAAATGGGTCCAACATGTTGGAAATAGCTTAACTTCTACTATAATGCATAAAAACTAAGAATGTTTTTATCTAATGATATAATCTTGCTTTTGTAATCATAAGTAACAGATTTATTATTTATGAAAAATTAGACAAGTGTATATGATCTGTGATCCGCATTAACATTGACACATTTTAACTGAAGCCAGTTGTCACCCGCTTCACAACCTGCCCTTGTTGTCACCTCTAATAAAAATGGTTAAAAAGGATTTTGCATTTTCTATCTTTGCTTTGGCAGTTCACGATGTCTTTCACTAAATAAAGTTTCTTTACTTTATTACAACTTGCAGGGCATGCTTTTGAAGCCCGAATATATGCTGAAAATGTGCCAAAAGGATTTCTGCCAGCAACTGGGGTTCTTCAATATTACCGTCCCATTCCAGTCTCAGCAAGCGGTACATTTTTTTAAAAGTATATATGCTTAAAGCATAACACGTGGGGTTAATTGTAGTTTATGACCACTAGAGGCCTGCAAACTCAGCACCAATAAGTTCAGACATTTTTCTCTAAAACATATGATAAGATCCATATGGATATTTCTGTGGACTTGCTTAGCTTCATAAGTTCACCGATGCTTGACATAGACAAAGCAATGGTCAACATAGCTGAATGGATTATTCTGTCTTGTTAAAATGCATCCATAGGAATTGCAAGTTGGAGAACTACTAATGGGATGATTAATCAATTAATTATTTTATAAAAGCAATATTATCACAATAATAATCTATATTTTTCAGTATAAGGATTCAGGATGTTATATGCAGTGGAAATAGACTTGTATGACTCCCAGCCCATTCAACTCAAAACACATTCCCATTTTAGCTACTTTTGATTTACTTAGCCCCCTTTGAATAATACGCAACCCAAAGTAACCTATTCGTCAGTAAATGGGTCGAATTTTCAACGTCACCTATAATTCTAATACATCTTGTCATCTGTATGTCAGTTCGAGTTGAGACTGGAGTTGAAGAAGGGGACACTGTAAGCATGCATTATGACCCCATGATAGCTAAGCTAGTAGTATGGGGAGAGAACCGTTCTGCAGCCTTGGTTAAATTAAAGGATTCTTTATCGAAATTTCAAGTATGATCCGTTACTCATATCTTACTACAAATAGTTACAATAATCTTCATTCTACTGGCTCTCTGAAACAACTTTTCTACTTTGGTGGAGTGTGAATTTGCCTTTCTTTAATTTGTTAGTATCAGTCAATATATCATATAGGACATACTACTTTTCTACTTTGATATGCACCCTCGATTCTAGTAATCTTATGCATCCTTATGCCTCAACAATGGGTTTTTGTCTCAAGTTAGTTTGGGTTGCACCCTCGATTCTAGTATCTGCATACATTTCTTGAATCTTACATGACATGGCGGTTAAATAAAACCAGATCACTTTTATTATCAACTTAATGTGTTTTGCATCGTCAGATTCTTCATATTAATTCTATTTTTCTATGCATTTCCATTTGCAGGTTGCAGGTTTGCCCACAAATATTGAGTTTCTTTACAAACTTGCTAACCACAGGGCGTTCGAGAATGGTGAACTAGAAACCCATTTTATCGATCAATTTAAAGACGACCTATTTGTGCAACAAAATGATTTAGTATCAGCAGAGGCAGCATATGATGCTGCTAAACACAGTGCAGCCTTAGTAGCTGCATGTATTTGTGAAAAGGAGCATACACTAGTAAAGAAAAGTCCTCCTGGTAAGCTTCAAAGACCTTTTTCATTCAGAAATGAGCATGTTATTACGAGAAGGGATAATAATAATCTTTTATAAATGTACTTAGGAGGGTTGTCTGTGTGGTATACACATCCTCCGTTTAGACTCAATCATTATGCTACGCGTACAATAGAACTAGAGTGGGAGAACGAATATCGTGATAACAATTCAGAGCACCTCACTCTTTCCATCAGTCATCTGCCAAATGGGAATTACCACATCAAGGTAATATAATTCAATTGATAAAGTTTAATATACAATGTATCTTCCTTTCATCTACATGTTTGTTACATTTGTTTTTGCTTTATACAGTTTTAAACATACAATTTTAATGTACTTGTAACTAGAGGTGACAAAATTGGGAGGTCGTGCGGGGTGGGTAACGGGTCAAAATGGGTAATGTATTGGTAGGCATGGGGCTTGGTTGACCTGAAACACTTGGTCCAGCTTTTAGGAACTTTTTTATAAATATATAGCATCTCTAATATGATTAAATTAACAATATGATTCCAATGAAATGAATTTACAGATGGAGGAAAATGATATTCCGGCTATCGAAGTTGCAATAACACACCTTGGAGACCATGATTTCAGAGTTGAGGCTGATGGTATAAGCAAGAATGTGAATCTGGCCAGTTATTTCACGGTGAGGCACCTCTTTTGTATTAATCTTACACACCTGCCATATTCCTTCTTGGATCTCGTTTCGTAATTTGTGTTTCTTATTATGGTTCAACAAAATTGACGCAGCAACCACACAATGAGTACATGAGTTTGCTGCAGTTTACTCCTAATTCTCTACTTTTTCAGTGGAAATTTATTTACAATAACAAAAAAACCAGAAGAATATTTGAAAAAAAATAGAGGTGGTAAGATCGACCAATTTACTTATGATTTTATCAATGGGCCAATGCCGGCTATGTTTAATCACTAACAGGTAAAATCAGAACAAGCAACTAAAAGGGAAATGGGTCAAACACGTTGAAACTTGAAAGTCACCCATAGTGTTTTTATTTTTCATAATTCCTTACTAATCTAGTATATTACTGTATTAGAAAATTAGATTATTTATTATGATTTTCTAATCATATTTGACACGCCAAATTGATTGTAAATATTACAAAATTTAAGATAAAAAGTGCTTTGCACTTTCCCGTTTTGAACCCATTACCTAAATAACCCATTTTTGGAACTCTGCTAAAATCGTAAGCGAGTCAGACGGGTTATTTTAAGCCTGTTAACCCAGGAACTCTTTTCTTGTTGCAACTTGCAGGATAAGACTGAGCATATTCACATATGGCATGGTTCAGACCATCATCACTTCAAGCAAAAAGTGGGGCTTGATTTGTTAGATAATTTAGAAACTCATCAACACCAAAATCATGAATCTGCATCCCACCCTCCAGGGACTGTGATCGCACCCATGGCTGGTCTTGTCGTCAAGGTTCTGGTCAAGGATGGAATGAAAGTCGAAGAAGGTCAACCTTTGATAGTCATGGAAGCAATGAAAATGGAGGTTTGAATCAAACCATCCTAAATAAAACTCTAGATGCAAAACTAATAATTTTACTAATGCTTTCCAATTTATCCCTTGGTTAAAATAATAGCATGTGATCAAGGCACCAACCTCGGGTGTGGTGAGTGGGCTTCAACTAACTCCTGGCCAACAAGTTAATGACAACAGTGTTCTCTTCAAAGTCGAGGTAGGCAGTTGTTACCTTTCCAGAATACATAATCAACGCTCTAAGATGCATTAAAATCTTTCATGTGCCCGATGTTTTCTGGTCAGCCACCTTTCTCACAAAATTGCTGGCCAGCCCCTATCAAATTGACGGTAGTGATCACACCAGCTTACGTTTCTGGTTTTGAGTATGCCCCCTTTCTGCAAGTGATTGCTAGTCTCTAAACTTAGAGTTGCCCATTTTTAATCCGTAGACGTAGAAATTGGTTTTTTGGATTTTGCCTTTCAAAATAAAAAAAGAGGTTTTGAGTGGGTTAAAATTTATCTCTAACGGATCAAATGAGTATATTTTTAGAACTTGCTAGTCCCGAGCGGTTTTATTGCGTATAAAATACCATCTTTTCTGAAATATTGGTTTAGAGTGTTAGACATATCTGAGATATGTAATCTAGTAATGGTTAGAAACACTCATGGTCAACATATCGGACACCTATATCCCATTATTTAATTCTAAGCTTCTTGAAGCTGCATAAACATCAAACAACTTTGCTCTCTACGTCACGCATTTATGCAAGAATATTAATGGCTTTTAGCGATTTTCACCAAATATATGCATTTTGCTGCATCTAACTGAGGAATCAACGCAAATTGTTTGGACAGGCCGCATAAAATCAAGGAGCAAGTATTGCCCAAATAACTGTAACATCTGTGGCCAGGCAGCACTCGATTGCATAGGAGGTAAAGACTCGCTCGGCCTTGTATATTATAGAGTATATCTATAATGTATTGTGCTACAAATTAAAAAAAGAACAGTTCTCATCTAAATAATGTGCACTTGTTTTTTCGTTTTAGGTTAATTGTGTACCGTTTTACTTGTCGAATATATATGTATCTAATTTGCCTCACCCGTACAACAATATTTAATTTCATGCACCCTGTAAGTGAATTGTTTGACCATCAGTCAAATGTGTAAATGCCTCATCATCGACTATGAGTCAAGCGTGGGTGTAGAGGTTACGTTTTATTAATCAACATATTTTATGCTTTTTACTGTGTACATAATATCATAAAGATAGGGGTAAAAGTTATAAATTACCAACGTACTTTTTAAAATTTCCCGACTTGAACCTTTTACTTTTTTATTAACACTGAAACCCACGTACTTTCAAATTTTTAACCGACTTGAACCAAACGTTTGTACTGTTAGTTATTATGTGGCAACATTAGTCCATTTAGCTAACGATCGTTTTGCATCGTTAGTCCTTTAACAATAATTTTCTTTATATGATTTTCTTTATATGATTTTTTACGTTTTCGCTCTTTTTTTACGTTTTCGTTCGTTTTTTACGATTTCGTTTGGTTTTACGTTTTCGTCTGTTTTTTTTTGCGTTTTCGCCTGTTTTTTTACGTTTTCGCGCGTTTTTTACGTTTTCGTCCAGGTTTTTACGCTTTCATACGTTTTATTACGTTTTCGTCCGTTGTTTTACGTTTTGCCCGTTTTTTTACGATTTCGTCTAGTTTTACGTTTTCGTTTGTTCTTTTACGCTTTCGCACGTTTTTTACGTCTTCGTTCGTTTTTTTACGTTTTCGTCTGGTTTTTAAAAATTTCGTCTGTTTTTATATATTTATTTTTTTTTATTTTCTATTTTTTAAATATTTTTTTTTTATTTTTATTATTTATATGAAACTTTTCTTCCGATCTTATACGTTTTCGTTCGTTTTTTTACGTTTTCCGATGTTTTTTACGTTTTCGTACGATTTCAACCGTGTTCGTGCGATTTCGTCTGTATCTTACGTTTTTGTCAGTTCTTTTACGTTTTCGTATGATTTTAAAAACCGAACGAAGATTTAAAAAAAACGTGCGAAAGCGTAAAAGAACAAAACGTGCGAAACCGTTTTTTTTACGTTTGTTCTTTTACGCTTTCGCACGATTTTTTTAAATCTTCGTTCGTTTTTTTAAATCGTACGAAACGTAAAAAAACGTAAAATAACAGACGAAAACGTAAAATACAGACGAAATCGTACGAACACGGTTGAAATTAGTAAAAAACTTTAAAAACCTACGAAAACGTTAAAAAAACGAAGAAAACGAGAAAAAAAAAACGGACGTAAACGTAAAAACAGACGAAATCGTTAAAAACGGACGAAAACGTAAGAAAATGTACGAAAGTGTAAGAGACCGGACGAAATCGTAAAAAACGGGCGAAAACGTAAAAAAACTAGCGAAAACGCAAAAAAACAGACGAAATCGTAAAAAACGGACGAAAATGTAAAAAAGAGTACGACAACGTAAAAAACGGACGAAAACGTAAAAAAACGAGCGAAAATGTAAAAGATCATATAAAGAAAATTATTGTTAAAGGACTAACGATGCCAAGCGATCGTTAGTTATATGGACTAACGTTGCCATATAATAACTAACGGTACAAACGTTTGGTTCAAGTCGGATAAAAATTTGAAAGTATGTTGGTTTCGGTGTTAATAAAAAAGTAAAATGTTCAAGTCGGGAAATTTTGAAAAGTACGTTGGTAATTTATAAATTTTACCCTAAAGATAGTCGTAAGAACAAATAATATTTATGTGTTTCAATACGTCGATATAGAAGCTGAAGAAAAAGTCGAATAACATTTTGGCGCTTTTCAATTCATTTTGTCTCGTTCATCTCTAGGTAAGTTCATAATTATGACTCGCTTAACTCGTAAGACATAGTTGTAACCCAAATTAACCTATACTTGCACATAGAATAAAATTCCGATTTTTTTAACTTCTAGTGTTCTTATGCCTTTATGCCTTTGAAAAGCTTATAAGTTGTTAGAATTTTAGGACGAATTTTGAAAGCAAAGAATACTTTACCCACTCCACTGGCCTACCTCAATTTCGTCATAATGCATGTGGTGGTGTTTATATTTGTCAACATCGTTTAAGAGACACTTGGTCAAGCACATCCATAATTTCTTGTTGTTAGACATTTGTTTTTTTTGTTAGAAGATAACTTTTTAGTTGTTGATGGGTCACCAACTAATTACGCTTAGTTAGATGTTTTGACTGGTATCTATTTGGTCAAAAGTCATTGGTCATAGTTTGATATGTCCATCATTAACACATTGAGTTTGCACCGGACTAGATGATATGTACCTGTTACCAAAAAAGTTGCGAAGCGGTGTAACCGAACATCAAACTGAGTACTAGACATGCCTTAACAATTTTGGTCCCAAACCGAACCGTGACTTGAAGAAAAATTTGAGACTATTGATATGTTGCCAGGATAGCATTTTTGCATGTTTGGTTTACCGAACTAATTAGTTTTGATAAGTTCTTGTAGAAGAGATGAGATCCCTTCAATATGGGGAGAAAGCTTGAAGGATGCCTTCATCCATGGGATTTTGTTTCGGTCAAAATCATGTTGCCAATCCATTCCAAATGTCCCTTCAAAATTTGGACTTTATGTTTCACACGATTACGTTTAATAGTATTGTTTTCGCATGACAAAACTGCATACAAGTCAAACTTGTATGGGGCTCAACTCGAGGTTTATCAAAGCTTCAGTTTTACGAGAGATGCTACATTTATAAAATATTTACAAAAAACTTTCACAAAATAATGCGACACACATTGATTTCTAAAGTAAGAGAGAGAATTGATAAGTATAGTTTTTATTGGTTAAAAATAATTTTGTGGAAGCTTTTTTTAAAAGTTTTGTGAATATAGCATTTTCCTAGTTTTATTGATTTGAACACTCGAAGTTGAAGATTGCGTGACGAAAGTGTGGAACCAATAACATCTATATGCATGCATGCTACATAATATTTAATGCACTACAAACTCCTTGCTTAGATATGAAAAAGTGTACGCTCTACATTATAAAAAATCTATTTGAGATTGTGTGAAAGAAAATGCTTGTAGGTTATAGCAAGGAAACCAATGATCAAAACGTGGAATACATAGTAAACATCAATTAGAGAAGCACATGTCGACATAACAAAATACAAAATCTTATTATTAGCCAAAACAAGAGTCATTATGGTGTCTTCTTGCTTTATTTTACAAAGAAAAACTTTGCTTGTTTATTTATCATATATTGTTTATAGCTTTGGAGTGAAATAAATTTTGGTTATTGTTTTATGCGACTTACGTAGTATCTTTTTGTGTTAACCGTGAGATCAACCAAAAAAATCGTTATATACTCGATTTTTCTTCAAAAATAAAATGTAAATTGTAAGCTTCAATGTATGCCGATAAAATGAAATGAAGTACTAGTACATAAAATAAAAATGTATTTAATTTGCATTTTTCAAGTGTTATGTAATCAACTATTTCTTTTTCTATTGTATACCTAAATTTTTTCTGTGTGTATTTTACGACTATTTTACCTCATACGTTTTTAACTTACCTATTAACAATGAATGATGAATTGGTTACTATACATACAAATGTAAAAATTCAAAAATATAAACACAAAATAATAAAAAAATAAAATTGACTACATAGCACTTAAAAAGTGTTAAGTTATTTTCTTTCGGATAAATTTATATAGAATGACAATAATTGAAGGATAGTTGAAGAATTAATAAAAAAAGCAATTGACAGTAATATAAAGGTGGAAATTGACGTACGCATGGTACAACTTTAGAATTGTCCTTTTTTTGTTAGATCCAAGCGTTCGGTGCCTCCAATGTCGTCCACGACCCACATTCCTCTTTCATATCATACCAAATTTTAAGACTTTGTTTTTATTGTAACTTTATATATTTGTCAAATGGCATGATACTTTTCAAGATGCATATTCAGTTGTATCTTTGTTTGTTAACAGTATTTTTGACGTATCATATATCTAAGAGCATCTCTAAATTAAGTCTTTAAATATTTGATGCATTTAATGTATACAATGCAAGAGAAATAAAGTTTTTAGCAAAGACTTCAGATTTATCACGTTTTTGCAAAAAACTTTTCAAAAAACTTTTCATGCAATGCTAAAAAAACTCATTCAAAAAGCTTTTTGTAATAGTAAAAGCTATTTTTGGTTTTTGCATTGGAGATGCTCTAAGAGCATCTCCAACGCATAAACTAAGAATGGTTTTTTACTATTACAAAAAGTCTTTTGAAAGATGTTTTTTGTATTGCATTTAAAGCTTTTTGAAATGCTTTTTGGAAAGACTTGATAATAAACAAGTTTTTCATCAAAGTCTTAGGCTTCGTTTGGTATGATGAAATGAAATGTCAAATGAATGGGATAAACGACGTAATGGAATAAACAGTGTGTTTATGTCCAAAATAGGTACTTAATCGTTTCTTTTCAGGTATTTTGCATTTAGAAGGCATTTGGAGGAAATACACATGACTTGGGCTCATTTGGAGAAGAAACGGACAAGACTATGGACCTACACCAACATGGCTCAAGAACTTCTCTACAGTGGCTGGAGACGGCGTCACAAATACAACGTGACGCCGTCACAACGATGATCAAGATGGTGTCAAGAGATTCCAAGACGGCGTCAGAGCATACGACCCAACCCATTATCTAGAATATTCTCTTTCATGACGGCGTCACGATTAAAACGCGACGCCGTCACAGCGATTTTCCTATATATACAAACCCGAATTTAAGGTTTTGAGTGTGTAACTTTAGAATTAAAAGAGGATACGGACCCTAGTTCGTTTAGTAGCTATTAGGGACGAATTTATGGCCTAAAAACCCTATTGTACTTCCTCCAACTCATGTTTTAATCAAGTAAGGTTTATTTAATCATTCAATATGTCTATGTGTTGTTTGATTCATCTATCTTTTTGCTTTATCTTTAACATGCTTGGCTAAACCTTCTATTGTGTTTATGTATGATTGTATGAAACTTAGAATGTAGATCTTAGTGGTGTTGCTTCTTGTGATGGATGTACATGTTAGGCCTTAGAAAATCAGCTTTTGTCTGTATCGTTGTTGATATGTCTAGGGACACATGATTGTGTAGAAAGGATATCATCAGGTAACAGTCTTCATACTACCTTGCCGCCTAATATGGTTGATCAACTCTTAATATATTTCACATGCGCTTACTGTACCCTTAGGGGCCTTGTAATAGTCTTCATGCTTCCTTGCTTGTGCGTTGCTTTAACGGAATGCTAAGTAGACGGTGGGTTCATGTAATTCGTTCATGACTTAGGAAATAATTACACAGATCATCACAAGTGTGACAAGGCAACAACACTAGGAGAAGCAATCTAGGGAGTAATACATGATTAAATAAACACAGTCTTTTATCTTATTGTTATCACCAGTAGCGTAGATTTATATTTAGTTTAATAGCTAAAACCAAACCAATCTCTCCAATTATATGATTTACTTGCTTTCCATAAAATATAAAAATACAAAAATAATCTTCCCTCAACCCTTAGAATTCTGTTAGACAGTGATCAAGCCTTCCCAACCTATTCATCGAGTGAACAATAACAACCCCCCAAGTCTTGCCTATACTACTACTACAACGATTAGGTGCTCTACCTAGGGAGTTGTAAAACTTCTTGTTGAAGTCTAACGACAACCGCATCACTTGCGTCAATAAGTAAAAACAAGCAATGTATCTCACCCCCGAGATTTGTAAAGTGATTATAAAACAAGTGAAAGCGGGACTATAAACTCACCTCAAGTAATAATATTGATTTTTGGAAAATCAATAAGGAAAATCGTCACAATATGCTCGGTATACAACCTATTTAATTACAGGTCAATTTAGAATAATGCAAGCAAAATAAAACAAAACGATGTATTTTATAATGTTATATCACCACCTAATAGTTTGTGTTTTAGTTTTTTAAGTAAAATAATGTTTACGTCAAGTTCGCCATTTAGTATAAGCATACACATTTGTAGTATTTTCTAATAGTCAAAAATTAATTATAGTGCATCTCGCTCAATTAATTATTTTTATTATTTTCACAATGTCAATTTATATATAGTCTAATTAGTTTATAAAATAATATTTATAAAGTTTACAACGCGTATTACTATTATATAAGTGTTACTACAATATTTTCTAAGGTTTTTATAGCTCAAACGAGCTCGAAAACACTCGAAAACACCCGAAAACCCTATATTATATTTCTAACAGTTTTATTATTTAGAAAAATATGTGCAGGAAATTTACTAACTTTTCCGAAAAATAGTCCAACTTTGACGGAGTGTAACTCCTTCGTTATACACTTTCATGACAAAAGAAAAGTCGCTTATTTGAACTAAAAATCATTCTGGACAAGTTTTCTTTTATACACTTTGGCCGATTCGGAGGCGTCAAAACCTCAATTTAAAATATGATCAGAAAGTTCACAGTTTTTGCAAAAACTGTCAAAAGTATTTATATTTCGGCAAACTTTAAACGACCATAACTTCTTCGTTTTAAGTCCGATTTTTACGTTCTTTATATCCATGGAATCGTATTTAAGTGTACAAACATATATTTAGTGTTTTAACTTGTCAAAACATTTTTAACACACCCCTTACACACGAACTGTTTGGGACAGATTTTACGTTAGGTCGGAATCTATCCGAAAATCACCACAACTTTCCCAAGAGCCTAATCTAACATATCTCCATTCACTACTATATCAAACAACAAATCCAATCTATCCTAATCCATCCAACACTTCAACGCTATTAATTAAAATACTAAGAACATGAAATTATATATATGACTAACTAAGCTAGTTTATAACATCCAATTTAACAAGTCTAATATTTTAACAAGTAACATGTGAGATGTTTAAAATAAATATTCTTGAGTGTATGAATATGTACATAATTTATTTAACACTTTTTGCAAGTAAGTATATATATAAGACTTGTTCTTGTTTTCTTGTAATTCTTTTATAACAATTAACTAATTGGTGATTTAACATCATATATAAGATGTTCATATCAAAATATATAAAATGAAAGATTGGAAAATAATATGGAACCCTGATGATGATGTATAGCAAGAATGATTAGCTTAACACCTAAATCAAACCCCAAAACTTGTTTGATTACTAGTAAACCTGTTAGAACTCTTTGAAAATCACTTGATAAATATCAAAAACTATTTTTCTTCTTGATTTCTATGGTTGGCCGGTTGTGTTATGGTGTGGAAGAAGAGAGGAAATTATTTTCTTGCTTGGTGAATTATTGTGAAGTGTGTTAGTTCTTAAATAGAAAAACAAGGCATGGTTATACTTGTTTATTACTCCCTCCGTCCCAAAATTATTGTCTCCTATTGACTTTTTAAGTCTTTTTCTTTTAACTTTGACCGTAAATATTTTTGTTTGTGTTATATAATACTTGATGAAAATCATAGGTATGAAAATATATTTAAAAACCAATCAATTAATATGCTTTTTATTAAGTATTATATAACAAAAACAAAATATTTAAGGTCAAAGTTGGAAGAAAAAGACTTAAAAAGTCAATAGGGGACAATAATTTTGAGACGGAAGGAGTATAAGGGAACAAGACATGAAGCGACACTAAAGAGACATGTTGGTGGCGTGGGAATGGGAAGAAAAAGGGAAAGATGGATTATTGCTTGTAATTTGGTTCTAACCATAAGATGTGGTGTTTGCATGGTTAACCTGAGGATAATTAAAATTATATAATATGAATTAGAGATAGTTGGGATGGTGGCTGATTTTATATATTAGGAGGAGTGAAAAATGTTTAAATTTTGAATAATAATATAAGTGTATGTATTTGGTTAAGTATGGAGATGTGGTATGGTTTACATGCATGCATAAAGGTTCAAAATGCAAAAACGTAAGCGCTTTACGTAAAATATAAAAAATAAAATATGAAAACTTATAAATTATATTCGTAATAATTATATAAAACATATTTGACGTAAACTTATATTTGTTAAATTCCGGTTTACGTTAATTGTTGCTTTTCAGTTTACGCGATTTAACTTAACGATTATAATTAAAAGTAAACGCATAAAGGTTCAAAGTAAATAGTTTTAAGTTTATTGACGTAAAATGACTTGAAAATGTGAATTGTCTGTTTTAAAAGTTCAAGCTCTTATAAATCCTCATAAAATTTAAGGCTAATGATTAAAAAAGTCATCTAACTGACACTTTTTTACGTTGTGTGTAGCCATCTTTTTTTTCCTAATGTATCACTAAACATTGTAATTTCGTACATTGTGTGTACTTGATGACCTGCTAGAATAGCTCGGCCTACGTGGAGCCGGTTACATGCCAAGTCATTAATTTTTTATTTACCACATCCTTTTATACACATGTAACC
The DNA here is from genome assembly GCA_026074375.1 of Tanacetum coccineum. NCBI lineage: Eukaryota > Viridiplantae > Streptophyta > Magnoliopsida > Asterales > Asteraceae > Tanacetum > Tanacetum coccineum. Next base: position 21,074 of record BQNB010036916.1, on the reverse strand, counting down.
CTACCTTCTTCTTCATTTAACCATACCTTCTTATTCATTTACCCACTTTCCTCCTTTTTCACAAAACCCTAAAACATGGCATCATCATCATCATACACTTCAAGATTAAATCGAAAGGACATCTTATTCTACATCAACACTACTCATTGTGATTGCTCAATACCACTACGAGTTCATGAACAAATTGCTTGGACGCCTACAAATCCAGGTAGAAGATTCAAGGCATCTCCCATTTATGTAAGTTCATTAGCCCTAATTTATATTTATTTGCTTTGTCTTGTAATCTTTATTTAGCACACTTCTAACATTAATCTGTTAGGATAAGAACAAAAAATGTGGATTTTATGGGTTTACAAACCTAGAGCTACTAAGTGATTATTACAAAGATTTGTTATACAACACCCATTGATATTGAAGAAAATGGGAAAGAGTTCAAGTTCAAATGAAGTTGTTGATGATTCCGAAGAGCGGATTATCAAAATGATGGAGGAGATGACTTTTATCAAGTCAAAAGTGAAATTTTATGACAAAGTTTTATTTGTAATCAATTTCTTTGTTGTGTTCATTGCTTTTATATTAGCAGTGGGTGTTATGCATTAACATGTACTAGTTATGAACCAACTCATCTTATGTATTCTGATGTTAGTTGTAACTTTGGTTCTTATTTATTTATTTACATCTTGAATATTTAATGAAATGGAAATTTACTTGAATGTTTAACTTTGGTTCTTAGCAATTTACTTAAATGTAAAATTTAAATGTTTAATGAAATAGGAGTTTACATGTACTAGTTATGAACCAGCTCATCTTTGTTATTAACCAAGAATCACCTTCACTTTACCATTTGGAACAAGAAAAATATAAAGGAGAAAATGAAGAATTTTAAAGAGAGGTTAGAGAGAGAAATAAAAAGAGAAAAAGAGAATGGTTGGATTAACTATGTGAAAAATACAAAGTGAACCAACACCCTCTCCACACTTGGATAGGGGTATTTATACTTACACCACATGGGCTTTGTTGGGCCGTGTGGTTTAATGTCTTGGGTCGGGCTCGGGATTACAATGGACCTTAATCCGGAACTAGTACAAGATTAGATTATATTCACGAGCCCGTTTACCCTTCTAGCCTATTACAACATACATAATAAAGACCGAGACCTAATATTCATAATGAACAAACTTCATTGTTCGACTCAATATTTTGAGGCTAACAATCTCCCCCGAAGTGACTTCATTGTGACACTCCTTCATGAGATCAAATAAGATTGCTTTTGTCATTATGCTCTTGTGATCTTGGTCTTTGTCTTTGTTGTTGGCTTGTTCCTTCATGTTGTGTGATCTTTGATCTTGAGCCTTTGTCATTGTCTTTCGACTTCGTCTTTACATCCGAGATCTTTAAATCTTTTCTTTGTTTGTCTTGAACGTGTTTGCCACCTTGCGATATTGTGTCTTGACCAACATGCTCATACTTTACATCTTCTTGAAAGCTTGCTAATAGTCTCCATCGAAGCTTGATTTATGAGGAGTTATCTTTAATATCAGAGTTTGAAAAAGTCTTTGTCTTTAATTCTTGAGCTTTCTTGATTCTTGAATCTTGACGCTTATAGTATGTCTTTGTAGTTTAAGCATGAGCACGTGGTAATGAATCGAACTCTGCTAGAATGAGGCTGCAACATTGTCATTTGTACCTGCATTTAAATGTTAGTGATAAACAATAGATATGGACGAATATGACTTTGTCATTCGTTGAGATTCGGTTGCATTAACCTCTGGTTCCATGAGGACCGTTTTACAGTATAAATACTGTACTTGTGATCATGTAAATTCAATTTAGAAGAACCTCCTTGACAGGGTTTCCAGCTCAAAGCTTTAGATCCTCTAACGTATATGCATTAGATTCACTGTACTTGCTTGTTCTCAATATCGGAATGTCTCAAAGCAGACAACACGATATGAGTGAATCAGATAGTTACTATCTTTCTGATTGAGTCATCAATTTATTTTACTGGAACAAGTTTGATTTACATAGAATCGCACCATTGTTTCTTTCCAGTTGACATAAGTTTGATTCGTATAGAATCATGCAAGTCACCTACCAAGAGCTTGTTTGATGCTGGCTCAAGCAGGATTTCCATCTTCACGATGAATAATTAAGTATCACTCGGATGTTCTGGCAAAATCACAAGGATAATGCGTAGGACTCTTGTTAACAGCTTGTGAACTTATTGGTGTTCAATAAGTGTTTGTCATGAAATGTGTCCTAATGAGATTTATTTTATTGGTCTCTTGGATCTAGACTCGATTAGTGCGTTTTGGTTTTAGTACTCGGAGGTTGGAGCAGACTGTCATCTATTCAATGTCAACTAACTAGGAGTGAGAAGGTCAATAGAAGTCGTGTATATCTTCGTGACAAATGAGACAAGTTTCTGTTGAGAGAAACTCGAATGGCTGGGAAGGGTTGTTCATTGCATCACTGGGTCTATGATGTCGTCTTCAATATCATAATTCATCTTTGTGAAAACCAATAGATTATGTATTGACCCGGTTTCTGCCTAAATTTGTTTCCTGCCTAAGATTATGTGGAGGGGCTACATTCTATACCCCCTTTATCCATACATTTCATTATTTAATAATCTTCAAACCTCCAATTAAATGTTTAACCACAGTACGCGTCAATACATATAACACCTTAGTATTGTGATTGTATTCAGTCAGTCTTAGCTCACAAATCTATAACTCGATATAATTACCCTTAAACTCATTCATCACCAATCATACCTAATGGACTGAATATTATTCTAACTATGAGGTGTCCTTAAAGTCCTTAGGTAGATCTCTTCGGTTCTGGTTGGATCATAAGACTAGTACCTAACCTAACCACCTTATGACTTCAGAATCATCGTGAAATTAAGATGTTGTTGGGTATGAGATCGTAACCATAAAACCTTTTCCGAAGAGTATCAAGCACTTTGAGTCGATTAGATCACTTATTATTTTCAAGATCATATTTTAATTACATTTCTCTCCTTATTTTAAATACTAATTCACTTAGTTTTTGAAATACCATGTGATTAAAATTTATCATGAAAATTCTATGGAGAAAACATATTATACTTAGCATGAATTATATGGAACATTAACTTGTTCTCCCTCAATTTTACATATGTTTTGACACCAAAAAAATGATACCAAGTTGTAAAATGAATATAAAATTAAGGGTTAGCATTGTTGAGCACACAATTTTGAAAGATTATGAATTGTCATTGAGTAATTCTTGAAAAATTGTGCTCAACCACTAGGTCATCTTATAACATACAATCTATTGAGTAGTCATTATTATTACTGAGTTGCTATTAAGACTTTATATAATGTTTTGAATACATAAATATTGTCATGTTATGATGTATCCAAAATCATTAAAACTTTATTTTTTGAAAAACTCCCCCTCAAACATTGACTCATTTTGAAAATGACACCAAATGTAGAAGAATTGTCGTGTAAAACTTTATGAGGGATGGAGTGTTGAACACACAATTTTGAAAGATTATGAATTGTCATTGAGAAATTCTTGAAAAATTATGTTCAACATTTTGAAAAACCAAATGTTAGAAGACTTCTCTTTTAACTTTAAGGATAAGTGCACTTATGCGTACACTCTCCTTTGTCGTTCGGGTCCGAGTTGCAATCTGAGAGCAATTACAAGTCATAAAGAAAAATAGAAATGACATGTTTTGAAAGCATTTGAAACTCATGTTCGAACTTCATTTACACGCCCGCGTCGATGTTAATCAACATTTCTAGGTACGTAAATGTTATCAATTCCAAGAGACATGCCGAGAAGAATCTTTTTGTGAAACATTTTCTGATTTTTTGATTTTGTATTTTCTTTTTAAAATTTTATATTTTTGTATTTGGTTTTATAAAAAATGTTTACTTGTTGACCTCAGCATTGTTATGTGATGGTGAAATAGTAATTCCAACTCTTGTCGTGATGTAGCTGTCTTGTCTGCTGGAGGAACAACTTTTGAAACTAGCTTTAAGCTGGACTATTATTGATGTGGTCGTGAATTCCGAGTTCTGAACTGTTATGATCAGAAGTCATTGCTTGTTCATCATATCAGAATTCCTGGAAGCCCTGGTTTCTGAGATATCAGTGTTTTCAGCAACCAAACTTTGAGTCCTTCCTTTTTAGGATCGAAAGATGTACCTGCACTTAAGTTAAGAGTACCTGCACTTACATCAAGAGTTTGTTCGTATTCATATTGGTTAGTGATATCTTCATTTGAATCATTTGTGGGTTCACTGTTAACCTTGGTTGTGCTAGATGTGAATATCTTTCCAGTAGGAACCCACCTAAGACCAACTGTTTTGAAAATTTTACCCGTCAGTTTCCACCTAAGATAATATCTAGGAGTCATTGTTTTCTCATGCATAACGAAAGTCTTTTTGATTGAAAACCTATGTCCTTTTGGGATCTGTCTTTCTGGTTTTTTTGCAACACTTATTTGCTCTACGGGTTTGTTTATGTTCGTTGTCTTATTAGATGGAACCTTAGCACGCGAGTTGACTTCATTCAGGAATTTTGTTACACAATGATCATAATTTGCATTAAATACACATTTCTGACATGTCGAGCAAACAAACTGTTTGGTGTCAGAAAAATTTCTAGAATTCCTAGAGTGTTCTGCTATAGGCACAGTCTTTGTCGTTACATAACTATTCTTGGATGTAGGCTAATTCCTAGAGTTTTGGTTATTGATCATAGGTTTTGGTTTGCTACCATTAGCTGTGCTTTGTGATCTAGCAGAAGGCATCATACTAGGTCTTGAATTCCTACCGTTTTCTTGTATCTTTTTCTTAGCTTCCTTTAGGTAGTGATTATGAACCATGTCATTTGAGCGATACCTAGATGAGCCAGGTGCAATCATGTGATAAGGTTTTGCAACAGCAGATTCTCTTTCCTTAGGCAAATAATGTGTAGTGACTAGTTTTGACAAATCGTTATTGACATCAACTTGGGAAGCAAATAGTGGCTTTGAAATTCTAGGTCTTTGATTCGATAAAATATATATAATATATAATATATAATACCAAATAGTAATAGTATAGAGAGTATCCCGTTAGATATAAAATTACTTTAGGAAAAGTAATAGTCTATCTTCCGAGTGTCGTATCCACGGCGAGAGATGAATTGAAATCCATGTAAGTGTTTTGTTTGATGCTCGAATCTCAAATATTTTTGTTTTTGAAAATTATGGTTTTTAATTAAAAACTATAATAAAGCTAAAATAATACTAAAACGGGCATGCTCGCTAAATAATAATAAACGAAAATGACAATAAATTAAATAACAATAAACTAAACAACAATCAACGAGCATACCACAAGTCTACGATAAATATGACAATAATAACAACTAAACTAAGCATAACAATCAGCATAAACGAATAAAGCAACAAATAAACATACTAACTAAGCATAGCAACTAAATGGACAATAATAATAGAACTAATAACCATAACGGTAAAAGACATAATAAGCATAACGGTAAAAGACATAATAAGCATAACGGTAAAATACTCGCTAATCATGGCAACTAAAACTAATAAGCATAACGGTAAAAGACATAATAAGCAAATTTAAACTATAACTAATTAGAATTGAAAAGAGATAAGAAGTAGAACCCGAATGCCGAAACCGAAACGATTAAAACCACCCGATCACATAAACTAGTAAAATATCAAGTTTATTTCTTTTAAACGTTCTATCTTACTTAATAGTAAATAAAGATGTAAACTTTATTAACTAGAGAGCTCAATAAAACTAAGAAAAGATTTAAACTTGAAAATCAAAATAGCTTATGAACCCTTAAGCTCCACGCCTCATGAGTTGAAACGGTATTGCGTCATCACAAATAAAACAAACAGTCCATTAAAAACAAATTATACTACTCATTTCAACATTCCACTGTTTCTGTTTTTATAACTCGAATGGGCCAAGGACTTTTATCTATTTAAATGATCTAAAACAAATAGCCTAGATATCTTTCACTATTTTAATTTCTCATAGTAGTAAGTATTCCCATGTGGTGATAAACTATCCGAAAAAGGTAAATAATAAGCTATCCGAAATAAGGCAAAGAAAAGAGTAAATAATAAGCTATTAACTAAAGCTAGTTAAGTTTATTCGGATAAGCTATGGAGATAAGCTATTCGAAATAAAAATAAGCAACAGTAGCTTAATCGAAAAGCAAATAAGCCGAAACTAGATTTAAGAAAAAGAAAACAAAAAGGAGAGTTCGAAATAAGCTAAAAGAACTTATTCGAATTTTCTATGGTAAATAAGCTTTTCTAGAAATAATAATCTTAACCGAAAGCTATGAGATATATGAGAATAAGCCCACTCAAATAAGCTATTGAAAAACTTATCTAAACAAAGGGCTTATAACAATAAGCAAACCGAAATAAGCATCGACATCTTATTCGATTAAGAAACAACGAAAAGAAGAAGAGGCAAACGAAGATATTGGATATTGCCGTGTCTTCACGCAATGCTATAAGTAAACACTTAGAAAACCAAGAATCTCAATCCTCCTTGACTAATTACCTCGAAAAGTAGCTAAGTGTTCATCGAGGGGAATTAAAGGATCAAAAGTTTAGAAAAGCCTCGTTTTTACCATTCTTAAATATATACACTTATTCCGACACATATTTTTGTATTTTTCCTTTTCTCATTTTTTGTACTTTTCTTTTTAAGCAACTAACTAACATATTTGACTTTCGTTATTTTTATAACTTTAGGGTCATAGAACAAGA
>BQNB010036916.1:2372-13993 GCA_026074375.1 Tanacetum coccineum | reverse complement strand
ATTTGGCATTTTGAGTTCGTTTTTGGTTATTTTAGCTCGTTTTTAAAGGTAAAAGGTATGTGTAATTAAGCACATACCAACCACCATGGATATTCATCTCCCCCCTCCTCCACTACCTTTCCCAGCTACAAAGATGCCAACTTGGCAATCCCACACCCCCCAAGACCAAATTCGATGGCCGAGATTGATTTTAAAGATTGAAGGGCCAAGATTAAGGGCTAGAACACTCTCACAAAACAAACACACCTGTGTTTGTGTGTCTACAAACAAGCACAGCAAAGAGAAAGAAGAAAAAAAGACCTAGTTTTAGTTTTCGGCTATAAATAGCCTTGTAAGCCATTGTGGCAAATATTCAGTTTTCATTCCAAGTTGTATTCAAGTTTTACTAAGTTTTAATTCAGTTTTTATTGTAGTTTAAGGTGTTTTTATGTTAATGTCTTTTATGCAATTGAAATTTTCAGTTTTAATGAAAATTTAAGTCGTTTTTACTCAATAAGCTCTCAATAAGCTCATTAGAGCTTATTCTTTCCAATAAGCTCTAATTCAGCCTAAACTTTGTTATAAGCTCTTTTATATTGTTTTAATTTGAGTTCAATTCATAAAAGTTCCTTTGAGTGTGATTTTGGAAACATTTGGAGAAATAAGCCCAAGAGCTTATTGAGCTTATTGCTCAGGTTTAGAGGCTAAGGAGCCATTAGGACAGGTTTTTAGGCCACTCACTCAGAAAGAGTGGCCTTGTTTCTGAGACAACAAAATCCAAGGTTCCAATTCTCATTTTCCCATTAGCTTAATTTTAGCTTTAAAAACTAGCTTATTTGCTCTTAATATTTGTTAACACATTAGTTTAAGCTTGTTAGTTAGCTGTTTTAAGTCTTTAGTGCATAATTTTTGTCTAGTCTTAGTTTACAACTTAAAACTGTCATAATAGGGTAATAAGCTAGCTGAGAAACTAGCTTATTTTCCTTAATAAGCTAGTATTTTTAGTTTTAAAATAGCTTAAATAGGTTAAAACTAGCAGAAGTAGATAAAAGGTTTTTTAAGTTTTAGCTTAAAAATGGATTTTAATCCCTCTTTGGTTTGACAGTTTTTAAATAAAGGGGTGTTTGGCACAAGACCAAAACGGGTCAAAAAGGGTTTTGGCATGGGTTATGGTCACTTGGTCAATTTAAGCTCAAGTTTTAAGTCACTTTTAAGCTGTTGTTAAAACATTTTTAGTTGGAAAATTGTTTTCCAAGGTTTTCTAAAACCTTTTTCAAAACTGTGAAGTATTTTTAGTAACCCACAAGTGCTTATTTGATTAAGCACTTGTGGTTTGAGTTTGCACATCAAAAAAGGTGTGATTTGTGTGTTAAAAGAGGGCTGTCACAAGCCATTTGTCCTTTTGACTTTGTGAGTCAAGTTCACTCAAATATTCCTGTCACAGTTTGTAAAAAAGCCAAAAGAGCTTTTTCATAGTCAAAAATAAGCAAGTAAAATTGAGTTTTAAAAGCTGAAAATTGGTGCACAAGCCCTTTTGCTATCATACTCCATCTGTTTGAGCTTATTTTATTGTTTAAAGCTTATTTGACAGCTTTTAGCAAGCTGTCAAATAAGCTACTAAAGCTAAGCTTAAATCTCCCCTGGTGCAAAAGGGGAGATTTTAAGCCCTTTGTTCTTAGCCTTTAAGCCAATTTAAGCCCAAGTTTTTGGCTTATTTTAAGAGTCTATAAGCTCTTAAATAAGCCCACAAAGTTTCAGACCTTAGGAAGCTGATTTGGTTGCTTATTTTCAAGCCTAAACCTTGCTTTTGGCTGTTTTTGAAGACTTAGGTGTAGAAACTGCTTATTTTCTCTTCTTGGCTTATTTCAGCTTAATTTATAAGTTCAATTGTGTCCCTTTTAGCTATTTTGTTAGTTTAATAAGCTGTGTTAAGCTTATTCCCCTTCCATTGTGCTCTATGAGCTTTTTAAGCCCAAACTTACACCAACAGTACTAACACCCAAGTTAGTACTGTTGTGGGGTTTAAGCCACATTCTGGCTTAGTGAGCTTATTCCATAAGCTCAAATTGTGTCCTGGTAGCTTAACTAGGTTAGCTAGTAAGTTGTCAAGCTTATTTTCCTTTTTCCTAGATTATTTGCCCAAGTAACTTAGTAAAATTTTAGCTTTTAGGCTTATTTCATGTTTCTGTCACTTAAGCCCTTTTCCACAGCTTATTAGTTTAGCTTTTCTTTTCCTTTTAGCTTATTTAAGTTAGTTTAAGCCCTTTTTGCTTATTTTAGTCCTTAGCTTAGCTTATTCGACCATAAGACTTAGAAAAGTTGGCCTTTAAGCCATTTTAGCTTGCTGTCAACTTTAAGCTTATTTTATAGCTTATTCTTTTGACCAAAGTCAAAAGTGTCTTTGTTAAAGTTGTTAATTATAAGCTGTTCTTTAACTTTCATGTTTTGAGTTTTTGCTAAAAATCACTTTTTATTAAGCTAAAAAATAAGCCATATCGTAGGGTCTGTTTTGTCACATTTTCATAGTGTAGGGGCACCCGTTTTCACAGTAGTGTAAATTCCCAAAATTTTGCCCGCCTACCTTTTACTTTAGTTTATTACATTTTTACCTAGAGTTTTAAGAATAAAAATATAAAGGAAGATACTGGGTCCGGGTGAGCAAGACTCGAACCCCGGAGAGACATGCAATACATCCCTTTATCCCACTCACACTTTAACCCACTGGCGCCCTTGGAGTCTTTTTCGTTATAGGACTCAAGGGGCTTTGGTTTTATACACGTTTTGCTCATTTATAAGCTAATAAAGCTGCTCAAGCTTATTTTCGGTGCTTATTTGTTACGCTGTGGTGGTGTTTGTTATTTTTCGTAGGTAGCTTATAGTCTCTAGTATTTTGTGTAAATTTTTCAGAATTTTTTGTAAACGTTTAATATTTTTTATAAATTTAGTTTAGATAAATGTTTATTTTACTTCTAAAAAAATACAAATAATTATCAAAAAAATATTTGGCTTTTTTTAGAAAATTTTCTGTTTGTCATCTAGTTTGTAGGAAAATATAAAACTTTTTTCGTTAGGGTCATTTTTATACTTTCCCTCTTTTAAAAGATACGGAGTCCCGTGTTACGGGTTTTTGTTTGACTCGTTTTTGGAGGTCAAACGACAACTCCGGTTTTTGGTTAGTCTTTTTCATTCTTCGTTATTTGGACCCGTTAGAGTAGTTTAGAAGTGAAAAATTTTCTCGTAGGGTTAGTTTTTAATGAATTTAGGTTTTCCTCCTTTTGTAAGGGATTCGGGGTTTCGTTTCTAGTTTAATTCGTAATTTCTAGGTTTTTCTTAAACGTTTTAGTTCCGTTATTATCTAATTTGGACTTTTTCAACTTCTCAAACCATTTCCTTCCTTCAAACTCAAATCTTTCGATGTATCGACTTTTCCATTCCAGCCTCGTTGGGGATTTTACGACCTGGCTGAAAAGCTCCTATTACTACTTCTCGGTATCATTGGATTGTTGTGTTTTACCAGACTTCTTTATATATTTTATATTTTATTATATATTATATATATTTTACGGTGTGAAATCCGTGCAACGATCAAGAAGCGATTATAGATTCACATGAAAGACGAGATCAGAGATGTTAGTGTTCGAAGATATTTAGGGAGTAAAGAAGGTTTTTGAGAGAGAAAGATGTGGGAGAAAAGAATTATTCGTCTCCTTGCTGATTCTCTTTATGGTTTCTATTAACCTAAACTCCTCCCCTTAGTATTCCTGTTCGCGATAAGAGTCTGTTTTTCTGCCAAGGTAAGGAATGAGATGGCAATATTTATATGGCCAGAGGGAAAATCACGGGTCGCTGGAGTGCGGATATCTGGGGGCCGCTTAGGTCTATAAGAGGGGGGCCGTCACAGTAGACTACTGCTCCATTTTTTGTCTTTTGGTAATGGGAAGGGTTGTATCTGGTATGTAGATACGCTTCCTTTTGGGTGGGGGGGAGGGGATTTGTATTTCAGATTTTAGTTTTTAATAAAACTTTTCTTTTATTTAGAAATATTTTGTATAATTAATTTTGTGAATTCTTTTGTTAAAAATGTAATGGGACTAGAGAAAAATACTTTCCTTGATCACTAATCATGTTAATGATTTGTTTTGTTCATACCTTAAACGATTTACTAATCTTTATAGAATATAGAATTTAACGATTAATAATTATAAAGTTAATTTTATCGGTTAACGTTTTTACATTTTGTTTTTTCAAACGATTTGAAACGGTCGAAAAAATATAAATAACAGTTTTTTGATTTATTTGTATTAACAATCTTATCTTTTTTTGAGATGGACAAAATATAACTCATTTTGTAACTATAAAACTATAGTTACCAACAAAAATTATTTAATGAGTTTTGTTCCAATTTCTCTCCTTTTTGTCAATTTAAAAAGGATGACGTTCTGGAAGTAGTTGTAAGAAGAAAGAAATCGACGATATCAAGACTCCCCCTTGATGTATGCTCCCCCTCGTTCGGGGCACCAAGGGATCGATCTTAAGAAAATTGTTTGCTACAAAACAAAGTTAGAGATACAAGTGCAAGGCAAATATCTTTTAAGCAACACATTAGTTTTAAGTCGCCCAAAAGAGAGTTTCATTCAACAATCAAGAAACTCATACAATAGCAAATGCAACTAATACATTCATGCAACATAAAATAAAACTAGAGCTAATACGAGCAAAGATAAATTCATACAATATTTGTATGAATCATTATAATAGAAAGTAGATAATCATAATAAGGCATAGATCTACATAAGTGGATTCTTGAAGAGTAGAAGATGCCATAGTCAAAAGATGGGTTGTTTATTATTAGGTGAACTTGAGCTTTTAAGAGTGCTCAATTATGGTGAGGAGGTTGTTATTGAGGATGGAAATTGAGTGGAAGGACCAATGATGAGAGATTTGATACGATTAAGGTCATTTTTCAATGTATCAAATAGATTTCGGGTATCCAAGCAACAATGATAAAATTCTGAATGAAAGTTTACTTGATCTAAAGAAGGTGGAGAGATATATGGTGAGGTAGGAGGTGAAGGATTTGCGGCTTCAATTGCTTGTTGGAGATTTATGTCAAGCATATTTAATAGGTGGTGAATTTCATTTAGGTTTTGATTTGAGTTTTGTAGAGGTAAAGAGTATGAGAGAGAGTTATTTGAGATAGGAGATGTGGGAGTAGTTCTATTTGGTAGAGGAGAAGGTGGTGAAGGAGGAAGACCATGACTTTGTCTCCAAGGCTCGAGAATGGCCTATTGGTATTTTCGTGAGTAATCACGAGGGGATTTGCTAGAGGATGACATTGAGAACTTGAAGAGATGTGAAAGATTTAGAAGTGAAGATGTGATTGAGATGAAGAAGAATGATGTTCATATATAGAGGAATTTTAGGAAAGGCATGGTATTGGAGAATGAAGATTCCAAGAGGTGTTTTGTTTAGAAAGGAAAGAATGGTTGGACCTAAGGAGAATAGGGTCAAAGTTGCAGAAAAAGAGGAGACAGGAAAATTTCGTGGTTCTCCTGATGGCGGTCCCGTAAACCTCAGGCGATCCCATATATATTAGGGAGTCGCCCTTAAATTTAAGGGCCGTTCTCTGGAGGTTTACGAAATTTTCCAAAAGTCAATTGTTTTTCTGAATAACTTAAGTGGGATGGAAGGATGATTGTGGCGTTTCCATTTCTTCAAGAATCACATAATCTAGCTAAAAAATAAGGGAAACTCATGCAATAGGGCCAAGTAGAAACATAGAAATGACATAAATGTCTATAAAGTGTCATATAGCAAGCATCAAATAATAGTGACAAAGATAAGTTATATACATACTAGAATAACTGAGATAGAGGTTATTACATAGCAATAATAATAGCACGTATGTCTAGCAATAATACTTGATAGAAATATCTTAAATAGAATTCGAATCATTACTTGAAACTTCTTCAGAGGATATGGAGATAATTGCTTGAAGATGACTAGGATGAACCCAAGGTTTCATGGATGGCCAATATGATATATATTTTGATTTTCGTAGATGAAGATTAATTTTGATGATGTGATCATATAGACGATTTAGAATCATTCCATATGGCATTGGAGAATTTGGTTTATTTTTAATCTTTTCAACTCGTTTGGTTAGAAAGTAGGCAAAGTTGAAAGGAGTACTTGTTAGAATGCAATACATCATGTGACATGATGAAGCAGGAAGAAATAGTGAGTCATTTTGAGTGCCAAAGGCATTATCTTGAATGATTTCATTCCAAGATCTCATGTCATGACGAAGCTCTTCCTCGAGGATTTTATTTGGAAAAATAGTTTGTTCGGTTGTTGTGATTGATTGAATGATTTCATTTGGTGTTGGAATGTATGTTTGATACGGTGTGTTTGACTCTTGATTAGTTTTCAAAGAGTCGAGAGATGATTCTTCAGAGTAAGAACATTATCCTTCACATGGAATGGAGAGAATCGAGGCAAATGACTCGAGTGAAAATTTAAATGTTCTTTTTAATGCCCAGAATGTTAAAAAGACATTATGATCATCATCTTTGGTGATTTCTATTGAGGAGTCGAATTCAAGTAGAAATCTTGGACAGATCCCTTCGTGAAGTTCATATATATTCAAAAGTTTGATAATTTGAAAAAGGTTTTGAATATTATCATATTTAGTGAATTCAGGAGATACAGGACGACCTTCATGAATTGACCTACATTCTAGGTTTCGAATGATGGATTTTAAGACGTCAGGAATATAGTTTTCATTTGAGATTGTTGGAACATATGATTTTGTGTACCGTAATTCATCTTCCAAAGTCATTTCACCTAGAATCGAAAAAGATAATTTTAATGAGGTTCCTTCATTTAAAGAGAGGTCTAGTGTGTGCCTAAATGTGACAAATGTGGAGTAACGGTTAACTCGACCTAGAAATAAAATCCTAAGAGTTAACCCAAACGCTCTTTAATTTGATTTTACTCATCCAAACATGTCAAAAAATACATATGAATTATGTATCTCGACCTTTGTTCATGAGATCATTATGCATATGTTTGAAAACGTTTTTAAGTTGTATTAACAATGCATAACCACAATTATGTTCCTAACATGAGTGATTTGAAAATAAAATTAGGGTTTTGGTTCAAAATCAATTTTTTAACAAAATCACAAATGTATGCAAATCCTATGTTTATGAGAAACATATTAGTTATGCATTATATCCTAGTGGTCCTAATTGTACACAATTGAAAGAAAAGTGAAAAATCCCCAATTTTAATTTTTGTGTTCATCATGAACCCTAGACTCAAATTGAAAGAAAATAGATGAAATGACTTACAATTGATGATCTTTAAGATGTTGTGAATGATTGTAGGTGTTGATTTTATCTTCAATTAGTGTTTTAATGGGTGATTTTGAGTTTTTGGGTGGTTTGAGTCGTGTTCGTCGCTGCAGATATGAAAGGGGGTGTTTGTTTTTGTGTTTTGAAATTTTTTTAGTTAAGTGTTCAATTTTAGTGTCTGCTGATGGCGGTCCCATATCGCCTGGCGGTCCCAAATATATTGGGGGCCGCCTAGGGTATGGGGGCCGCCCTCAGCGAGGGGTTTTGGACTTAGTTTTTGACGAAAATTTTACAAATAGGAGTGACATTTTAATTTGCATTTCGCGAATTAAAAATGCTTAAGGTACTTCGGATGAAGTATTTAAGTTGTCACGACACAGAGTAGAACACGGACTAGAATTGAGACAGAAGAAGGAGAAGCGGACTAATGTGATTTATGGAATGTGTTCCATCATTCCTAAACCAAGACGTAGATAGTTAAACGATTCACGTTTAAGGGGTTTCGTAAGAATGTCGGCGATGTTGTCGACGGACGGCACTTTTTCGATTGAGATATGTCCTTTCTGGACATTATCACGAAGAAAGTGGTGACGAATTTTGATGTGTTTGGTTCGAGAATGTTGCACCGGGTTTTTGCTAAGGTCAATCGCGCCTTTATTGTCGCACATGATTGGGACGTCTTCGAGTTGAACGTCGTAGTCGATAAGAGCTTGTTTTATCCATAGTGCTTGTTGACATGCCTTTCCGATGCTTACGTATTTGGCTTCGATAGTGGATATAGCAAGAGCGGTTTGTTTCTTTGAGAACCAAGATGTTAAACAACATCCCACGAACGTACAAATACGGCTAGTGCTTTTTCGATCCACATAATCTCCTGTATGATCAGAGTCGGCATATATTACTGTTTCTATGCCGGTCCCCTTAGGATACCATAATCCTAAGTGCGTAGTGCCTTTAATGTATCGGAAGATACATTTAACCGCTTTAAGATGAGAGGTTTTGCGAGCCTCTTGGAAGCGGGCACAAAGGCAGACATTAAACATGATATCGGGCCTACTTGCCGTTAGGTATAATAAACTACCTATCATGCCTCGATACTTGGTACTATCTACCGACTCACACTCTTCGTCTTTCGTGAGTTTAGTATCGGAGGACATGGGGGTTTTCATTAGTTTAGATTCTTCTAAGCTAAATTTCTTAAGCATTTCTTTAATATATTTAGATTTATTAAAGAAAATTCCATTTTTCATTTGTTTTATTTGTAGTCCAAGGAAGAAGTTAAGTTCGCCCATCATGCTCATCTCGAACTCGTCATGCATGATTTTGGCAAATTCATCACACATGTCTTGACAAGTCAAACCGAATATGATGTCATCGACATATATTTGAACGATGATGAGGTTCGAACTTTTCTTCTTAGTAAAAATAGTGTTATCTACTATTCCCATTTTATATTCATGTTCAATAAGGAAAGCTTTTAGTCTATCATACCAAGCTTTGGGTGCTTGTTTAAGACCATATAAAGCTTTCTTTAGTTTATAAGCATGATCTGGTTTTTTAAAGTTAATGAATCCTAGAGGTTGTGCTACGTATACCTCCTCATTGATAAAACCGTTTAGGAATGCACTTTTTATATACATTTGGAATAGTTTAAAGTCTAAAGCACAAGTATAAGCTAATAGTATCCTAATTGACTCAAGTCTAGCAACTGGGGCATAAGTTTCATCATAATTGATGCCTTCTTGTTGATTATAGCCTTAAGCAACTAACCTAGCCTTATTTCGAGAAACAATACCGTTCTCGTTAACTTATTTCTAAACACCCATTTAGTTCCTATAATTGTCATATTCCTAGGTTGTGAAACTAACTCCCAAATGTCGTTAGCAATGAATTGATTTAATTCTTCTTGCATAACGACTATCCAACTATCATCTGTTAAGGCTTCATTCACATTATTAGGTTCTATAGTTGATATAAAACAAAAGAAGTTACTTTGGTTTTAGGCTTGTGATATAAGGGTTCTTTGGTTAAGGTTTCCTATGAAATTTTTAATAGATGGTTCATAGATTCCTTAATGTTAACTATTTTGTCAATCTCTAAAGTTTCATCCACAATGTCATTTTCTAAGTTTTTATTTTCGGTAACCTTAATTGCTTCTTCTTCATCTAAGTCATCATCCACCAAGGGTGATGTCTTAGAGGGTGGAGGAGTTTTATCGAATGTCATGTTAAGTGATTGTTCGACTTTCCTAGTATGTTTATTTAGGATGATGTAAGCTTTACTATTTTGAGAGTAACCTAAAAAGATACCTTCGTATGACTTTGGGTCAAACTTTGTAAGGTAGTCTTTAGTGTTTAAAATGAAGCACTTGCTTCCAAACACTCTAAAGTAATCTAAAGTAGGTTTCCTACCTCTTAAGAGTTCGTAGGGTGTTTTTCCTAAGATGACTCTAATTAGGATTCGGTTGAGAATGTATGTTGAAGTGTCTACTACATTACATCAAAACTTTTGTGGTAACGATTGCTCGTTCAACATAGTCCTACTCATTTCTTGAAGTGTCCTATTTTTCCTTTCAACCACACTATTTAATTGAGGAGTGCGTGGAGCTGAGAAGTTATGTGTAATTCCATTGGCATTACAAAACTCTCTAAATTGCACCTCATTATCAAATTCCCTACTGTGGTCGGTTCTTATTGACACTATTGTACATCCTAATTAGTTTTGACTTTTCTTACTAAATATTTCAAATTGATCAAAAGCTTCGGTTTTGTCCTTAAGGAATCTAGTACAAGTATACCTAGAATAGTCATCTACTATGACTAAGGTGTAGAGGTTTCCTCTGTAACTCCGTACGGCAGATGGACCGAAGAGATCCATATGAAGGAGTTCTAAGCATCTAGTCGTTGAGACTATATTCTTAGCCTTATGACTAGTATGAGCTTGCTTTCTAATTTTGCAAGCATCACATAAGTGTTGATCAAACTTAAGCTTAGGTAAGTTTCTAACTAATTCCTTAGATGCTAACGATTGAATGAGACGCATATTTGCGTGACCTAATCTCATATGCCACAACGTGGAGTTTTCATCAATCGTTGCTAGACAAATTTGGTCTTTTGGCTTATTTCCTAATTTCATCACATATAGGCCTTTCTTCCTAATAACTCTACCTATGACCTTATCATCCTTAGTAATTTCACTATCATGTTTATAGAAAGTTACTCTACACTTATTATCACATATGTGTCCTATACTTAACAAGTTAAATATTAAGTTATCTACATGCTCTACATTATATATTTTGAGAGCGTCATTTGAAATCGTACCTTTGCCAATAATGTTACCGCGAAGATTGCTACCAAAAGGGTTCCAAGTCGACTCCAAGGCATATCTATTTATATAAGGCAACACCTTAAACATTTGGTCCCCAATATCTCATGGGTCCAAAGTTGTTAGTTTTAAACATCCTTTGCATTTGATGCAATTGGTTAGGATGTGGGAATGGAAGACACATTTCCCATGGCATGTAACTTTGATGTTAGAAATTATTCCAAGTTACAAGAAAGCCACGAGGTTGATTTTGTCGACCAACGTTTCTTTTTGGTTCAGGTGTTTTAGGACAATAATAATTATTGATGACTCTTTTAGGTGGTGGAGTTTTGGATCTAAAATTAGATTTCAAAAATCCAACTCTGGGTTTTGACAATGACATATAAAATTGTTTAACTTCATTATCACTAGCAACGGGAACTTTGACATTGTTTACTATTATGTGTTTTGGTCTAGGACCTAAAATAGATTTTTGAAAAGACAAACTTTTCTCAGATCTAGGCGTAGCTGTTGGCGGTCCCATAATTATTTAGGGGGCCACTTGTACAATATGGGGGCCGTCCATATTTATGGGACCTCCATCAGAGGACGTCTTTTTCTGAGATTTCACAAATTTTATTTCTTTAGTTCCACTAGATGATGCTTCAAATGAACTAAACTCTAAACCCAATTTTTCACCGAAGGGTTTTTGATTACTTAACATTTCATTTAGACAATGTGTACTCTTTTCAAATTTATTTAATCTAATGGCTTCCTCTTTGAGTTTTTCATTCTCAACTTTAAGCATATGACATTTTACACATTTAAGATTAACTCCCTTGTTTTTCTCGAGTGTGGATACTTTTTCTTTTAGAATACTAAGTTCTTTTTCTAAACTATTTCTAGTGGCTTTTAATCTTTTGTTTTTAGTGATTATCTTTAAACTCATTTTGCACAGTTTATCATATTCATTATCTA
>BQNB010036915.1:36887-49798 GCA_026074375.1 Tanacetum coccineum | reverse complement strand
ATGACTAATGTTCCATAGGTAGTGACTTTGACATTATGTCCATTTGGCAATGTATCATGTATAGGTTTGTGTAGTTTGCATATGTTAATCATGAAAGAAAGTGATATTGTTATGTGATCTGTTGCCCCACTATCTATAATCCAAGCATGTATAAGACTAGATATTAAGGAAGCTACAAAATTAGGAATTTTAAGACTATGAGAGGAGAAAATACCTGAGAATGAGCCATTTTGATTGAACTGCATCATGATTAGGACTTGGTTCAGCTGGTTTTGCAATTGATCAATCCTTACAGCTACATGGTTATCAGAAGGAGTGTTTGGCTAAGTGTTTTATATAGACGGTGTTTGAGTAGAAGGGGTGTTTGGGATAGTAGAATCACTTTGGTTTTGAACTATGTTGATTGTTCACATATTGATTTGGTGAATGTGACTTGTAGGGTTTTGGTGTATACTTCCCATGAAGAGGATGACCAACTGGGTAGCCAACAATTTTGTAACATTGCTCCTTTATATGTCCTTCTTTTGAACAACTTCTACATATCACCCCCTTTTTGAAATTGCTCCTTCTCTTAGATGATTCACCTTGATGATAACTCTGCCTATTGAACATTTGATTTGAGCTATAGGCTTAATTAGAACTTGGTCCTCTCTGATTGTTTCCAAATGCAGCAAATAGTGATGTTGTGGCTAGTTTTGGCAACCGACCATCTCTTTGTTTTTCTTCTTGACTAACCATATTGTAAGCCTTAAAAACTATTGGTAAATATTGCATTAAGAGAATTTGACCCCTATTGTTGGAATAACTGTCATCAAGACCCATAAGGAACTATATTAGCCTTTTCCTCTGATCTCTTTCACTATTTTCCTTGCCATTTTCACAGTTACAAATACAGACACATAAGTATGGTTCTTCTAAAGCATCAAACTCATCCCATAAGCCTTTCAACTTGTGATAGTATACCTTAATAGTGCAATCAGTTTGTTTCATCTGTACTATATCATTTGTGAGCTGATAAATCCTATGGCCATCAATTTGTGCATAATGCTTATGTAATTTAACCTACAACTTTGAGAGAGAACTAATAAAATTGAGATTGTTACCAATTTGTTCAGTCATAGTGTTTAGAATCCATGAGGTGAGCATGTCATTATTTTTTTCCCAAAGAGCTCTAGTTGGTGAGTTTACAACAGTTCAGGGAATTCACCAGTAACTAACTTCATCTTATTTTTAGCATTGAGTACAATTATCATAGACGTCTTCCAAGAACTGTAATTATCTGATTCAATGGGTTTCTTTGAGATCAAGATCAATCTAGGGTGATCAGTTTGGTGTAGGAAGAGAGGATGATCTAAATTAACTACTTCATTCATTGTTTGTGGGTCTTGTATTGAAGGAGATGGTCCAGTCTCCATTTTTGACAGTTTCTTTTTGTAACAAACTAACTGAATCTTAACAAAATGTGATGAATCTTAACAAACTGTGATTAATTGATTGTTTTGTGGTTTTGATGAATGATTATAATAGATGTGAGTAAGAAAGAATCTATAATGATTGAGATTGAAAGTGTTGAAGCTTTGTAACAGAATTAAGAATCATAAATGGCGGTTAACTAACTTTATAACTGATTTCTGACAGAATTAGGTAGTTAAGAAGTGAACAAGATTATGATATTTGCTCTGATACCGTATCAAGAATTGAAGAGAAATGATACAAACTGTTTGAATGACATTATTGGAGAAAAAATTGGCCAAAAAATTGTTTGATTACAAAATAGAGTATCAAGTGAAAAAGAGAACTAATCTACACTGTTTATAATACTAACATTGATTCAAGAAGCTTCTAACTAACTGAATAAATATCTAGCATCGTATTTCCTTGCAATCCACTTTGGTTTGATAGTGTAGAATATAATTTTTTGGAATTGTTGACTTTTGCGTTGACTTGTGAATACTGTTGATTTGGTTAGAGCTTGATGGTGTAGCTGAGTTTATGTTGTCTTTGCTTGTGATATCTCCTTTAAGTTCTTTTACCCAATGCAATATATCTAACAATATATCAAACCCCCAATCCGGGCCCCGTCGGAATAAGTGTGCGACGGCGTGACGTCATAATATACATCACACAAGATACGAGAACGACCACTAATTGGAAGTTTTTAAAACATTCATACTCGTTACATTGATTTAAAAATAAGTAGTCTTACAAACCATAGGAATGAAATCTATAAGTAGCGGAAGCATAAATAAATTATAGTGGAAGCATAAATGAAGTCTGATAATCGACAACGAGTATGAAAGATAGTTAAGCCATAAAAATCACTGAAGCCACATAGCACGTAGACTCCAATCAAGCTATCTGATAACATCCAAGCTAAGCACCTGAAAAGCATGCTTAAAATGTCAACATAAATTTGGTGAATTCATAGGTTTAATTTGTAAGGCAAGTATGTACCACAAGATTTAAAGCGTATAACTATTGTAATACATACAACATTCACATAAGTATTTACATTGCGCTAAGCTCATGACACCGAGACTATAACAGTTCGGTACACCAAAACTAGTAAGCGCTACTTACCCAAATGGGGATGCCAATCTCAAATAGATATATTTATAACAATCGCACCTACATAATGTAATTAACGGTTCATGATAGTGGAGCATAGTGGGTTATCGCTACTTAGGCAACACGTAAACATGAGAAAGTAATTTAGGATACTTGTGTCCAAAGTTTAAAAGTAAGCGATGCTTTCACCCAAAAGTAGTAAGATAAAATGGTAAAAAGTAGGGCTACGAACTCACCTTAGTTGGTGAAGTAAAGTATCGAAAAAGAATGATCACATGGTTTTACACAACTGTACCCGGTTACGACCTAACATAAAGGTTTTGATTTAGAATTGATACGGTGTGAAATTATGATGATGCATAAGAGTTTGTCAAATGTGTTTGTATTATTTTTTCGTAAATAAATGTAGTATTTTTGGTTGTGTGGTGGTTGTAATAGTTTGACTCGATAAAATACTTCACAGTACTTAACATATATACATATACTACCTCCGTCCCACATTAAGTGTCCAGTTTGATTTTTTCAAGTCTTTTTTCTCCATCTTTGACTTTAATTATTTCTTTTTATGTTATATGATACTTGATGCAAAATATATTAATTGATAGTGTTTTGAATGTATTTTTCATTGGTATAATTTTCATTAAGTATTATATAACACAAACACAAATATTTACAGTCAAAGTTGATAAAAAAAGACCACAAAGATTCCATTGTGGACACTTAATATGGGACGGAGGGAGTAGTGCATAAGAGAAATAAACAAGAGTAAATAAGTTTCGGCAATTTACCCGATACCCCAAGTTAACTATTTAAAGCGTCCTTGATATAAACGTCTTTACGTTTTTACTTCACGTATCAAGTATTAGAAGTTTTAATATTTATAAAAGTTTGTAAAATATATTTTTCGTCTTTTAGTCGGGTAATAAAATAGTAATATTTTATTATTTTGTCTTTTTGTCATACTTAAAGAAAATACTAAGTAGTTTATATGTGAGTATGTAGTTTAGTTTATTTATCAAGTTTAAGTATAAAAATTATTTATTAATTATAGAATAATGTGATTTCGTCCTTTTGTCAGGTTTTAAGAAAATAAGTTTACAAAAATATTTCTAAGTGTAAAGTTTTTATAAGATTTCGGCATGACCTGTTCGTTTGGATTCATTCTCCAAAGTCATAGACTTTACCCAAAAACACTTTTTCAAATATATTTCACATTTCTCAAAAATAACTAATCACAACGTTAACTTATGTTTTATCCAAAAACTTGTCCCAACGACTATTAATAAGTTGCAACATTTATGATAATAATACGTTACGTTTGGAAATAAGTTATAATATATATAAGTTTATAAGTCAAGTTTATTAGTTCAAAATAAGCTATAAGCCCTTATTCAAAATAAGCCGAAAGCCATTGGGCCCTTATTGGGCTTTTCGGCCCAATACGCCCAAATGAAGGTTTCGAAACACAATAAGCCTAATAACAGTCTGATAAGCAAAAGAATAAGCAAATAAGCATTTAGCTTATCAAATAAGCTAAGAAATAAGCCACCATTAAGCCAAGCCATGAGCTTATAAGCCCATAGTTTGGGCTTGGATTTTGGGCCAAGGCCTAGTAAACCAAATAAGCATATGTGGGCTTATTCATTAAGCCGAAAAGCATCAAATCCTTTTCTTGAGTACTCAAATACACGCCACAAAACAAGCCAACACGCGAGAAAATAAGAAGACAACTAGAATAGCGCTAAAAGTTAAAACCTTTTAGCGCGGATGTTTTCTTCTTTATATGTGTTCAATCCTTTTTGGTTTTCTTTTTGGACCGAGACTCGAATAAGCCTAAATAAGCTCACACGAGCTTAATTATATGCCAAATAAGCAAATAATCTATTTCTTTATAAAAATACAGCCACACCAACACAACTATACTTTCCCTTGATTTCTTTTTATAAATTTTGAAACATATATGGTCCCTTTTAAGGTTCTAGTAACTTTTAATCTTTGATTTTTCAAAAACAAAATTGTACAACTAGCATCTACACATGGTAAGATTAATGGAAGTACAAGAAAAATTTAGAAAATATTCACTTACAAAAGAGAATGTTATGAGGTGATTAGAGACTAACGAACAACCCAAATGATGTTTAAATACCCAAACTAACTACTAGAATCAAACCCAAATAACCTTTAGCTTCCAAAATCTTAATAAAAAATATGTGTGTTTGTGTGTGTTCTTTGGTTCAGACAAGCACAAATAAGGGAGATGGAGAGGTATTTTATGTTTGTGTGTTTTTCTAGAGTGAGAAAATGTGTGTGTGAGAATGAAATGCACCTAGTCCTTATACATGAACCAAAAATAGGATCCTATGTGCACAAAAATATCAAGGAGGACATGCTTTGCATGGTTTTTTGGAGTGTATTGGTCTTGTGTGGGTTGGCTGAGACGTATAAGGAAGGACAAAGGGGGGGGGGTTGGTTTTTGAATTTTTACCATGGGAAGATTCTAGTATTTACCTTAGCTACTTTTTACACAAGGCTAGGTTAAACAACATATTTTACAAAATAACAAAACGTTATATATTTTTTCTTTAACACGAAACGTAGAAATACTTCAAAGGTGCTTACAAAAAATAAAAACACGAATGACTACAAAGTCTAAGCTAATTAATAGATTGCAATGCGTCCAATATACGTTTCTTAGTTACACGTGAGAGAACTTCCTGGTTAAATGTAAAATCAACACGAAATAAATAAGAGTCAAACTAAAGTACGAAAAGTCAACGATGATAAATCGAGAATTTTTACGAGGTGTGAAATCCTTTCCTTGTTAGAAGAGCTTTGTCCGCAAAGCTCAAGACGTGTTATCCGGTGCAGTCAAATATTTTGAAAATAGATGCGGGTATTTCTTTTAAAACTGGTCTTCACGTTCCCAGGTAAACTCGTGACCTCTTCTCGAGTTCCAATGAACCTTAACGGTAGGGATACGAATTTACTTTAGACGTTTAACTTCACGGTCCATGATTTCAAGAAGTTCTTTGATAAAATGAAGCTTGTCATCGATTTGAATTTCATCTAACGAGACGACTAGTGTCTCGTCGGACAAACACTTCTTCAGATTGGAAACATGAAGAGAACTATAAACTCGGCTTAGTTGATCTGGGAGCTCAAGTTGGTAAGCAACGGTTCTAACCTTAACAAGAAATTTGAAAGGTCTAATATAACGAGGGTTCAGCTTTTCCTCGTTTGCTGAACGTGTCACCCTTTTCCATGGTGAGACCTTTAGTATGACCTTATCCCCGACATGGAATTCCAAAGGCTTACGTCTCTTGTAGACGTAGCTCTTTTGTCTATAATGTACCGCTTGAATACGACTTTTAATTTAGATGATCTTTTTCGTTGTTTCATGAACAATTTCTGGGCTACTGCGCTGACTATCTCCAACCTCAGCCCAACAGATAGGTGATCGACACTTTTGCCCGTACAGTGCCTCAAATGGTGTAACTTTAATACTTGTGTGATAGCTAGCGTTGTATGAAAATTCCACTAAGGGTAGATGCCTATCCCAACCCTTTCCAAAGTCTATCACACAAGCACGCAGCATGTCTTCTAAGGTTTGGATTGTCCTTTCACTTTGACCGTCTGTTTAGGGATGATAAGCCATACTCATATCTAATCGAGTACCTAGAGCTTTCTGAAGTGATTGCCAAAAGTGTGATGTAAACCTGCCATCTCGATCAGAGATGATCAAAACTGGCACACCATGTCTTGATACTACTTCCTTCAAGTATTGTCTCGTTAGTTTCTCCATTGAATCTGTTTCCTTCATTGGTAAAAAATGAGCAGAATTAGTAAGACCATCGACGATTACCCAAATTGTGTCTTGATCGATCGATATCTTTGGTAGCTTAGTAACGAAATCCATCGTGATGTTTTCCACACTGTTATTTCAAGTTGAATGAACAAACCAGGCAGTTTTTGACATTCTGGCTTAACTTTGGCGCATGCCAAACATTTACTCACGTAGGTGGCAATCTCAGCTTTCATGTTAGGCCACAAGTACAGTTTCTTTAAGTCTTGGTACATTTTGTCTGATCCAGGATGGATTGAATACTTTGACTTATGCGACTCGTGCATAATCAAAGCCCTTAGGTCGCCAAAACATGGTATCCAACTCTTGTTTTTCAAACACAACGTTCTGTCAGCACGGGTTCAAGTTTCTTGATCATACCGCACAAATCTTCTATCTCGTAATTTTCTTCTTTTCTTGCCTCAGCTTGTGCTTTCAAAATTTGCACGGGAAGGTTCAAACCAATCGTCATCACTAAGGCTCGAGCTCGTAGTTGCTTAATCCTTTCTTTACGGCTCAATGCATCCGCCACTACATTCGCCTTTCCTGGGTGATAACGAATCTCACAGTCATAATCACTCAACAATTCCAACCATCAGTGTTGTTCCATACAAATAATGTCTCCATATCTTGAGGGAGAACACCACTGCTCCCAATTTGAAGTTATGGGTCGTATGGTTCTTCTCATGGATCTTGAGTTGGCGGGATGCGTAAGCTATAACTTTCTTCTTTTACATTAAAACCGCGCCCAACCCTTTATGCAAAGCATCACAATACACCACGAAGTTTTCACTTCCTTCGGTAGTGTTAACATTGGCGCACTACATAACTTTTGTTTTAATAATTGAAATGCTGCTTCTTCCTTTTCTCCCCATTCAAACTTTATGCTCTTCTGAGTCATTTTGGTCATATATTTAGCGATTTTTAAGAAACCCTCTATAACCTTTGGTAATAACTGGTAAGACCTAAGAATTGGTTAATTTCTGTTGGAGTCTTAGGTGATGCCCAATCCTTAATCGACTCAATTTTTGCAAGATCAACGTAAATGCCTTCACTATCAATCACGTGACTGAGAAATTATACCTTATGAAGCCAAAAGTCACACTTTAAAAACTTGGTGTAGAATTCCTCCTTCTTAACTAATTCTAAAATTAACTTAAGGTGTTCTTCGTGTTCTTCGTTGTTTTTGGAGTAGATCAATATATCATCAATGAACACGATCACGAACTTATCCAAATATGGTTTGCACACCCGATTCATCAGATCCATGAATACCGCTGGTGAGATAGTCAAACCAAAAGGCATTACTTGGAACTCATATTGACAATAACGAGTCCTAAACACCATCTTTAGAATATCCTCTTCCTAAACTCAAAGTTAGTGATAACCAGACCTCAGATTGATCTTCGAGTAAACACTCGATCCTTGCAATTGATCAAACAAGTCATCAATCCTCAGGAATGGATAACAATTCTTCACCGTAAGCTTGTTCAGTTCACAATAATCAATGCATATCATGAATGATCCGTCCTTCTTCTTAACAAATAAAACTAGAGCTCCCCAAGGTAAGGAACTTAGCTTATGAATCCCTTGTCAGCAAGTTCTTGCAGTTGAGTAGACAACTCTTGCATCTCAGACGATGTTAATCGATAAGGATCCTATGCTACAGGTACAGCATTGGGGACTAAGTCGATTTGAAATTCAACTTGTCGAGTGGGTGGAAGTCCGGGCAATTCTTCTGGAAAGACTTTTGGAAAATCCTGAACAATTGGCACGTCTTTAAGCCGCTTCTCCTCTGACTTGTCCTTTGTTTTATTTGTTGAAACCTGTGCCAGGAAAACATGGCACCCTTTTTGGATGTACTTCTGGGTATTGGTACGTGAGATGATGTTCAATCTCGAGTTACTTCCACCGTTACTTTTGTCGCCTTAAATTGTTAAAATCTCATTGTTGTAGGGAATACGAACAATATTTTTGTCACAAACAATGACGACATGATACTTGAATAACTAATCCATCCCAATGATAACGTCAAAACTACAAAGCTCTAAGGGCATTAGGTTAATATTAAACGGATAACCAAGTAAAATTAACATATAACCCCTAATGATGGTATCGGATCTGACGATCCTTCCATCAGCTAACTCAACAGCATAACTAACATCTAGCGGGGTAGGGATAATATCTATTAAGGCACTAAATGTAGTTGATACAAAGCTTCTATCCGCCAGAATCAAATAGAATGTATGCATAACAGTTATTAAGGAGAAACGTACACGTAATGACGTTGAAGTTTGGGTTGCCTTCTCCTCCTCCTAATGCATAGGCTCTCCCACAAGCATCATTGTTTGTAGCCTGCCTCCTATGATTCTGGTTTTTCAACTTGGGACAATCACTCTTGTAGTAACCTTGTCCTCCATATTCAAAACATGTCACAACCCTCTGATTCATCACGGAGGCTCTTAGAGTTTGAGTAGCAGATGTAGTCTTGCAATCTCTGGCCATATGGCCCACCTTCTTACAGTTAGTGCACTTCATAGTGCATTGCCCTTCATGGTGCATCTTGCACTTGTTGGAGTATGGTAAACTTACATAATATCCCCTCTTCTTATTGCTACCAACAGTAAAGGCCCATGCCACGTTTGGCTTCTTGAAAGGTGGTTGCTGTACATGGTTGTCTTATGGGTTGTTGTCAAATTTTCTCTTGTTTTCAGCACTCTTTGCAGCATAAGTATGCACCTTCTGGTCCATCAAACTATTAGCCATCCTGATGGCATCTAGAAGTCGAACTGGCTAAGAGGAGGTAACATTCCCTTGAATGTTATCTGGTAGACCCTAAATGAACCTCTCAATCTTGTTGTTCTCCTCAAGAACCATTCTAGGACACAACAGAGTCAATTCCTAAAATCGATGCGTATAACTAGTGACATCAGTCCCCTTGACACACAAGTTCAACAACTTATTTTCTAACTTATGGATCTCATTCCTCAGACAGTACACCTCTATCATCAGTTTTATCAAATCCCTCCACAACATCTCATAAGCCTCATCAATGCCAATAGTCTACATATGGTAATTCCACCATGTTAGAGTACCATCTAGTAAGGTGCAAGTAGAAAACTTCACTTAAGAGTTTGGGGAACAATTTCTAACACGAAACACCGACTCTGTTTTCTAGAACCATCTTGCCAATCCAACAACTCCTTTAGTACCACTAAATTTGCGAGGTTCACAATTGAGAAAATCCTTGTAGGTACAAGCCTTAGTGACTAGTGCATTTCTTCTTGCACCTCCATTTCCCCTATCTCGGTTTCCATTCCCGTTATTGTTACCATGATTCCTATTTCCTTCATTACCGTTATCATCATCGTCCCCATTCTGGCTTTGGCTTTTGACAACAAGTCCATCGTTGCAGTTGGCTTGTTGAGCAGCCAACATCTCAGCCACTCGTTGAGCAATTAATTCCTTGATGGATTCAAGAGTCATACCGGAGTGAGTAATAGTCATCATTCTAGTCATAAACTACAACACAATGTGAGATTCAGAACGAGATAAAGTTACTATAAACGATAAATTAGATTTACAATATGATGCTATAAAATAAAATAGAGTTACGTTTTTCTAGAACGAATAAATAACATCACTATGAGGAATAAACGTAAGGGGATATCATAATAATAGTAAGATTTCATATCATATATATTTCGTAGTCGGTTACACATTCCTCAAAATAGGTTCTTGATTCCTACCACTACACTACTACTACTACTCTCCAACTAGAATCCATACATAAACCATGGTACTACCAGTCTAAGAGCGATAGCCCTGACTCCTTATCAAGAATGTCTCCATCCTTCAAAGTCTCTGACTCTCATAAGCACGAAGCTCATAAATCTACCTGAACTCATCCTCCACATAGCCCAAGCGTCGTTGTAAGCTATCAGCTCTCACCCTCTCATCACCTAAAGTGTCATGAAGTCTCGTGTTTCTAACCTCCTAGGTCGTAACACGCTCTAGCAAACTAGCCCTCTCACTATCAGCAATCAAGTTTCTCGCTTCCTGCTCTTTTTGTCCTGACTCAATCTCCTCTATCCTTTGAGGAGGTAACTCTAGCAAGTGCTCGTACACATTTTGAACACCCCCTTCAAGATGCTCCACACGCTTAATAGCGTATAGCATAAGAAAGTCATTGGGGACATTAATCCCTACAACAACATCAACCCTAATATCCATAGTGTCTCCAGTACTATCCTCTGGATCAATATCTGCATCGGCCTGATAATCAGCCTCTGCCTCTTCTGGCTCGCTCTCATCCTTAACCACTGCCAACCCTGGCTTAATATCTACCCCCATCAACTATCATAGTAGTTTCCATACCAGCAGCCACAATATCGGCCGCAATGTTTGCCCGAACATCGGAATCTATATTGGACTCCGAACATGTCTCTGGTCTACCCTCATCGCCCAACTCATAAGCAAATGCAGTGGGTGAATCTCTAATCCTCTTTCGAGGTGGTAGGATGTCAGCTCATGTCGATAATAGGGCTCCTACCAGATCAACTGTAGATGGAACTGATGAAGCTGACGACCAGTGCCTCTTCTGAGATGGCCCAGCTGATGTAGAGGATGAAGTTGTATCATAAGATGAGCATTGTGGTCTCAAAAGGGTCAATGGACCAGATGGAGTACGAGCAAGCTCAGTAGAATGGTGTGAAGAATCCTCTAGAGAAGAAATCTATGTATCATGTAACAAAGTAGGAGAACTCTCTGTGTATCAGATAAAGGTGCTGATAGATGAGCTCTTATTGTACAAAGAGCTGCACTATGTGCGGGTGTCATCAGAGGTCTCAATCCCAATGTACTCTTCTTTACGGTCGTCCGAATACAACTATGGACGGCCGCTGAAGCTGTAATGGCTGAATTGAGTGTGCCTCAAAAAGGTGGTGTAGTAGTAATCTCTGTAGATGGCGCTGGTGGAATAGGGGCAACTGGAATCACTGTAGACGACAAAGAAGTATCAGGTGATGATGATCTCAATGGCGAAGATGGACGAAATCTAACCCTGTCCCTTTACCTAGAAACCACAGCATCATAAAGTCTAAGTGATACGTATCTCTAAGGTATCTCATTAGCTTGCTCGGACTTAAGGTCCGACTCAGAATCATCTGAATATAAGAAAGGTAAAACCATAGGTATCTCTGGTGTAAGGGGTAGTGGATTGTAACCCTTGCGGATTTTTTAGTCATGAAATGTTCAATTTAAGTCCTTTCACTTTTTGAATTTTACCTTTTTTGTTAGCAATTATCGTGTTGACGGTAGTCAATTTACATTTTCATTGGTCAATAAATCTTTTATTTTAAATATTAAACCTTTTTAGAGGTTTACAAATCTTATTTGATCACTATCCGGAAGGTTGTCCTGAAAATGGCTCAGAATGTCAAACAACATGTTCCGGCACGTCCAAATTGTCGATACATAATCTAAAGCAATTTAACTATAAAACATGTAATGTGAATAGTCTAAGTTCATGTAAATGTGATTTTAAACAAGATAAAAATACTAGGAAACTTTGGGTCACGTTTAAAATCATGAACAATGAGTATTAAGGAAACCTGATACAAAACAAAGCAAACTGAGACCCTCTTGGATCCCCTTGACCGGTCGAACCCTCTTGGGGACAAGAAGGCATGTTTTTAGGACTCTTGTGCAAAAAGGATATGCATATCTAGATTATTCCCTTCATTTCTTAGACATACTTCTCATTTCAAACAACTAAATCTATATTCGTTCTCTCTTTTCCTCCTTGGTTCGTTCAAAAATAAACACACATACAAATCCATAAATTTTCCAACTTTGATCGAAAATATGAAGGTTTAAGCATATTGGGTTGATTCTAAAAGGTTTGAGTAAAGGAAAAACAATGTTTAGGTTGTTTGGTTTCGTGTCGATCTCGTCTTCAAAACCCTCTTTTGTAAGTCTTCAAATTTCAATTTAACTTGTACTTTTATATAGCTAATGATGCATAGATGTTAGTTGTACAGTGCGTTTTCTAAAAAATCAAACGTTAAAATTTTGAAATGAATAAAAAGGGGTGTTTGGTTGGTTCGAACTAGGGACAAGGACACAAGGGGTTGATCATTTTATTATTTTGGTTGTGTTGGTGGAAAAACAGTTCTATACTAAGTAGCTTATTTATCATCTAGCTTAAAAATAAGCTTTCAAAAAGCTTACTATAACTTATTTTATGCTTATTTAGGTTTGAAAACCACAAGGAACAAAAAGGAGGTGTTTTGGCAATTTACCTCTTTTGTCGTATTTTTATTACTTATTTTTATAGCTTACTTTGATGTCTAAAGGCAATATGTAGTTTATTAGCTTATTAAAAACTATAAGCGTTTGGTTTTAGGCTTAAAGGGCTCACGACCCAATAAGGAACAATAGGTCGCGGTCTATTGTGAGCCTTATTGTGGTCTGGATTATTTTGAGAACTATTGATTGGGAT
>BQNB010036915.1:4552-34608 GCA_026074375.1 Tanacetum coccineum | reverse complement strand
TACAAAATGATTGAGTAGGCTCGCGAGCTTAAACGAGCCTTAGAAATATATATGTATATATATTGTCTATATATACATATAATTGTGTATAAACGAGCTTAAAAGAAGTAAACGAGTTTGAGCCTTGTGTTATTAACGAGCACAACTCTATTTGCAACACATCATATAATTTAGTCGAGCCCGAGCAGAGCTTGAGCTTGTGAAAATTTTCACATGCCGAGCTCGAGCTCAAAATATGAGGCTCGAGCTCAAGCACGAATTCGAGCTTTACATATATAGACGAGCCGGACTCAAACTCTAGCAGGCTCAGGCTCGTTTCCACCCGTGTATGCTCTCTCTCAGGGCCGTCTCTAGATTCCTGAAATTTTTTAGGGCTCTGTGTGAAACTACACAATG
This sequence comes from Tanacetum coccineum, assembly GCA_026074375.1. Taxonomy (NCBI): domain Eukaryota; kingdom Viridiplantae; phylum Streptophyta; class Magnoliopsida; order Asterales; family Asteraceae; genus Tanacetum; species Tanacetum coccineum. The sequence goes on along the minus strand of BQNB010036915.1, from coordinate 34,212 downwards.
AGGCATTTCGAAAAGAAATTTTATATATAAAATATCACAATTTATAAGATATAATGCAAATTAGTTATATAAACGTTTAACATATTACTCAATAAAGATTTTTTCTCATCTAAACATTGTTTTCTTCAAAAAAATACATGTACACATGCATATAATTGTTAACGAGACAAATTTCGGAGCCCCTAAAATTTTTGAGGCCCTGTGCAGTCGCCCAACCCGCACACCCTCAAAATTATGTGTTTTCCCAGAAGCATTATACTTTTTTTTTTCTTTTCCGTGGGACATTAATATTATGTTTTAGGTCCTTAAGTCAATTTATTTAACGATTGCCACTCATGCATGTTAGTGTTTGTTGGTTGTGTTAAAAAGTATGTGGTCAGAAAGTATAAAATTTGTTTTAATTTTTATATATTTGTTGTATCGTAATGTATTTTTGTTGTAATTCGTATTTTGATAAAATCGTCTTTGAATTTTACTTTAAAATATACCCACAAGAGCCTATATCATGTTATAGAATGGTGAACATATTTTGATTGTTTGTGACATAAGAATATTATAAGCCAAAAGATGATGTAACACTCTGATTCTATAAAACGATGAAGGCTACTTGGAAAAGTACTATCGAGATGCTTTCCATTTGTCATGTATTCACATTTCTTTTTCATCTTTTGTTTTCTTTTATTATATTTGTGTACCTACATCGTTTTCTCACTTTATTCTTTTTAGCTTTAGCTTTATGTGTGATAATAATAATAATTCATAGTGCATTATTTGATGCCCCTTTTCCCTTTCTTTAATGAAAATTTTTTGCATCATCTAATTTAAAGCAACGATAAAACACTATAACTACTTTTTGTGTGTTTTATAAACTTTGCTATATCCGCAAAACATTTAAAAAAACATCCATAAAAAAGTGTAGTCTATGTCTGATTGACTTATATTAAGAGAAGAGAGAGAAAATGTATGAAAATACATCAATTAAAACATGACAATACATTTTTGTGGATGTTTTTTATGAATGTTTTGTGGATGTAACAAAACTCGTATTTTATTCCAACTTTATACCATAATTAATTTGATCATTATCATTGTGGTGTGGCCGAGTTGGTTTGAGTGGTGAAAAAAGTGAGATATCATTTACGAGAGATCGAATCAATAATTATTAATTGCAACATCTTGACCAGAGTAGTGTTTGGGTTTGCGGGTTCGGGTTTATTGGTTGGCGGGTCACAAAATTCCAACCTGAACCCAACCCATTTAAATAATCGAGTCAGCTTTATCAACCATAATCTGTTTACATATAACCTGAACCTTACCCATTTAACCTGGATATATACTTGGGTTGGCGGGTTAAATAAGTTACACGAGTTGAATAGGTTAAACGGGTTTCGGGTTGACCTATTTAACACATTTTATATACAAAAGTTGGCACATTATACGGGTTAAACATGTTAAACGGGTTTGTGGGTCGACCCGCTTAATTTATTCTCAACTCGATTCTGACCTGTTTAGTAAACGGGTTAGATGGGTTGACCTAAAGCCGACTCAAAATCTATCTAGACTCAACCTCACCTGTTAATTTTCGTGTCGGTTTAAGATCAGGTGTCATGTTGGGTCAGAAATTTCCACCCCTAATCTTGACTATACATTAAGTAACTCCTAATTGATGAACATCTTCTAACAAAGATGACTTTCAAAATTCACAAATTAACAATCTAAATTCCTTCTTCCCTTTTGTTTGAATCCTGTTATAACCCCTGAAATTGGGATTAATCATTGATTGATTAATCTCATATCGAGCGTGTTAGGCGGGTTTCTCATCTGGGTTTTTGTAATTTTTTTTCCCCGGTTTGAACAAGGAACAAGAGGCCAGATAATCTTTTACACAATAAGATAAGACAGAATATTGCAAATATGGCTTTTGGCGTAAACCAAAATGCATAATATATTAAATGCATAATATATTAAAGAAAAGTTCATTTGCATAATAGTTTTTCATCACGTATCAAAGGACAAATTTTCACAATTTATTTGGGTTTGATCTAATGGTGGGGATTAATCTAAGATTTAATTTTATCTAATGAACAAAATTAAACCTTAAAAAACATTCACCACCCCCTTCCTACCTTTGTGTTTTTTAATTAAAACACATTTTCACCCATATTTTTTAAAAATTGCATAGCATAAAAACCGTAAAATGTTAATATACATAAATTACACCATCGTGACGAGCATTTAATCATCTTTCAATAGAGGGGCACTTTCATATACTTTCGACAAATAATTTTTTTGTTTTTTTGGCTTTTTTTTGTTTTTTCTGGATGCGTTATTTTGTTTGATATATCACTTTTGATATTACACTAATCTGTAAGTTACAATACTTCATATGCTTTCGTAAAACGAGTATAAATATTTGTGTGAAACTCCAATTGATTCATCGTTATTGGCATTAAAAAACACACATTCTTAGCTATCCAACAATTTATCACACATAATTTTTTGACCTTCAAATCAAAACACTTTATTTATAGAAATTGGTGAATAGCGAAGAATTTTATTTTTTATAATCAACCCCGCTTGAAGTATCACATGCGATAAAACATATCCATAAGTTTTAACACTCAACATGATGTCATAAAATGAGCATAAATATTTGTGTTAAACATTAAATGATTCATCATGTTTGACACTAAAAAAATAAACATCTTTACCAATCTTGCCATATATTAAACATAATTTGTGAAAATTAAATTAAACACTATTTTCTCACAAAACTATGTTTTAACCTTTTTAATCCTATTAATAGTATAATATCACACGTGATAGATAACATTGATTACGTGTTAAAATTTTCAAAAATAACCACAGTTAGTGTCACATTATATTGCTTTATCACATGTGATATTAATTATATGTGGATTACCATGACTAATGTCACATTATATTACTTTATCACATGAGATTTTATTATTATTTATTTATCATTGATGATACTACAATGTCAGGGGTAATAACTGTTAAGCTACATATGAATCTTAGTTAATAAAGGTATTGGTATAGGGTTTAGTAGTTAGGGGCTTAGGGGTTTTGGTATAGGGTTTAGTGGTTAGGGGTTTAGGGTTTAGGGTATAGATTTTAAAGTTTATATATATCACTTGTGATATTACACATAGTGGTTTGAGGTTTAGGTTTTTGGTATAGGGTAGTGTTCAGGGGTTTAGAGTTTTTAGTATAGATTAAAGTTTATGTATATATATCACTTGTGATATTGTACCTAGTGGTTAGGGGTTTAGGGTTTTTTGTATAGGGTTTAGTGGTTAGGGGTTTAGGATTGGTATAGGGATTAGTGGTTGGGGAGAAAGGTTTGGGGTTATTGGCATATGGTTTAGTGGTTAGGGGTTTAGGGGTTTTGGTATAGGGTTTAGTGGTTAGGGGGTTAGGGTTTAGGGTATAAATTTTAAAGTTTATGTATATATCACTTGTTATATTACATATAGTTATTTGAGGTTTAGTTTTTTGGTATAAGGTAGTAGTCAGGGGTTTAGGGTTTTTGGTATAGATTTTAAAGTTTATGTATATATCACTTGTGATATTATACCCAGCGGTTAGGGGTTTAGGGTTTTTGGTATAGGGTTTAGTGGTTAGGGGTTTAGGGTTTTTGGTATAGGGATTAGTGGTTAGGGAGGTAGGTTTTTGGTAGAAGATTTAGTGGTTAGGGGTTTAGGGTTTTTGGTATGAGTTTTAAAGTTTATATATATATCACTTGTTATATTATACATAGTGGTTGGGGTTTAGGGATTTTTGGTATAAGGCTTAGTGGTTATGGGTTCAGGGTTTTTGGTATATGGTTTAGTGGTTAGGGGTTTAGGGTTTTTGGTATAGGTTTTAAAGTTTATGTATACATTAATTGTGATATTATACTTAGTGGTTGGGGGTTTAGGGGTTTAGAGTTTTTGGTATAGGGTTTAGTGGTTAGAGGTTTAGAGTTTTTATAGATTTTAAAGTTTATGTATATTGTTAGCCTTAATTTTATTAAGTCAAACAAGAATGTTATCGGTCTTATAAAGTCAAATTAGGTCTTGTTAAGTAATTTGCTAGTCGGGTATTAACGGGCTTGGAATGTAATCTAATATTGTCAATGTATCAGGCTCAAAGCCCAAGTTAAGCCAAGCCCGGCCCATTAAGTAAGCCCACGTTCCAAGTAAAAGGCTAAGGGTATAAAAGAAACCCTCTCCACACATGGAGAGGGTGTTGGTTGTATTTGCTCTCATTTGTAATCCTCCACTTCTCTCTCTAAATCTAATATTCATCATTTTCCCTTTCTACTTTTCTTCTTTATCATTTTCGGATTATTTGAGCTTATTGGGTTGCTTATTCAAGTTGTGTTTGGATAATATTGTGGGATAACATGTGGTATCACTCACCTCGGGTGGGTTAAGAGGTTGATTCGTGGTTAGCTTATTTGAGCTTATTTCGTTCTATGTTATTATCACGTGTATACAATTTTGATTCTAAGATTTTTGATATAATGTTCCATTTGTTAAAAACACTCGACTGATCATCATTTGTTTTGGGCTTATATGGGTTTTTTGGTTTGATGAACAGTAGCATGCTATTACCGTTTTGAAATGATTACGTTTTTTTTAGTTCAAAACTTCTTTCAAAGTTGTGTTTTTTATAAGATCACGTCTCAAAACCTTTCATCTTTTACATTTCTCACGTGGCTTATTTTCTTAAACCATAGTCTTATAAGCTTATTTGTGCCAAACGGAGCTCATTTAAGAGCTTATTTTCTAGGTTAAAAAAAGAGTTTATTCTAGCTTCTTGTTTGGCCTATAATCTTGTGGTCTACATTTTTGAAGATAAGCACAAGGGTGCGTTTGTTGGTTTCTGTTACAAGACAACAAAAACAAGGACATAGTACGTATTGTCTCACTCAGGCGAATAATACACATCTCATCTTCAAGCGATCTATACATATCTTGTAAGGCGATGTATACGTCTTTGTGAAGGCGATCTATACAACATCATTGGCGTATTATACGTTTTTTGTTGGGCGATCAATACAACATCAGGGGTTGTAACATTTCGTATTTTTAAGACATTTATGACGTCATATATTTCACTATTTATTTCTATTCTCGTACGCATTTACTTTTAATTCTTATCATATAATTAAATCGCGTAAGCTAAAAAAAATTATCATCCAACGTAAACAGGCACCAAACAAATTAAAGTTTACGTCAAGCAAGCATTATATTATTTTTACGAAAGTAATAATTAGTTTTTTATATTTTATTTTTATTTGTTACGTAAAGTGTTTACGTTTCGCAATAAAATACATTTAGGCATTCCCGGAACCACCAAAATTTTTCTACGCTTCAACAAATACCCATTATTATACCCAATACTCAAAGTTTTATATAACTTTACCCATTTATTCACAAATTGCTGATCCCACCTAAGAATTCCAACTAGAAATTAAAGGTTTCATTTTGAAATACATATACAATGTCTACTTGTGATATTATACTAGGTGGTTAAGGGTTTGTGGGTTTCAGTGGTTAGGGGGTTTTAGGGTTTTTGGTATAATATCATTGATAGATAACGTATGAAAACAAAAGCAACCAATTGATAACTGCCAAAAACGTGTCAAAAAGGCCAAATGCGTCTGAACACAAACGAAAACGCGCGAAATCTTAAGAAAACGCGCGAAAACGGACGAAAAAACGTCGCAAATGCGGATGAAAGCTGTGCGGAAACGTATGAAAAACGTAATCAAGCATGCGAAAAATGTAAGAAACTGTCTCAAAAAACCGTACGAACCGGTGTGAAAACGTATGAAATCGTGCGGAGAACATAAGAAAACGTACACCGAGAACGTCTAAAAATAGACTAATACTCGCGGGAAAAAATGACGAAAACGTGCGGAAAAACAGACGAAAACGCATTGCGAACGTGACAGTACACGCACGAAAAGCGATGCAAACGAATCTCCAAATGCGGGTTACGTAAGCATAGGAAAGTTGTAAAACGGACGAAAACGTGTAAAAAACGTTGTCGAAAAACGAAAGAAAACGGCCAAAGGGACTGAAAAACATAAGAAATGGTGTGAAAAACCAAACGAAAACGTTATGATAAACGTGCGGAAAACGAACGAAAAACGTGCGAAAAACTTTAATTAATCGTGCGAGAAACATAAGAAAACGTGCGGGAGAACATAAGAAAATCATGCTTCGAAGAACATCTAAAAGGAAATGAAAACGCGCGGAAACGTGCGAAAACAGACGGAAAAAACGCGACTTAAGCGTACGAAAACGTATGAAAACGTTCGAAAACGTATAGAAACGTAACAAAACGTACAAAAACGATAAAATACGTATAAAAAATAAAACATACAAAAATGTTTGCCAATTTGATAAAAATAATGAGTGAGTGGTTAGTGTGAGTTTTAGTAAATTTACACTTTTGATCCCTCCATGTTTTTTTTTAATCTTAAATCTTGTTTTTTTAATCTAATGAAATGGATGATCTAGATTTATCCCTTAGTATGTAAGGAGAAACTATCTATGGCTAAATAAATCACTCTCTAGAAACGATATGTGTATTGCTAAACAGGTGGGCTGTATATGACAATTGGTGTTTTGTTAAATGTGTAAGTTTCGAGTTCAAATTACTATAAGAGATGCAAATAACCTTAAAGGTAGTCCAAACTCAGTTAGCCCAAAAACATTAGGGAAACTCTTATTAACAAAAAAATAATTGTTTGTTAATGATAATAAGATCTTCTCTTTTTCCACAAAAACAATTATGTATGGGACACTAATACGATTTGTTTGAGTGTATATAGTGTAGTAGGTGGTGTATGTATATGGAATATTAAGGGGTGTGCATGTGGTGTCGTGGCACTGAGCTTTCACTTTAAAAGGGGTCATCGTTTTATTATGTAAGCTATATAATATTAAATATTTGCTTAGTAGTACAATAACGGGGGCTAGCACCAACACAGCTCTTGTTGTTTCCAAGACTTGATTTGTCTAGTTTTTGTCATGTTGGCGTTTTTATCTCTAATGTTATATTATGTAGTATATAGCTAGAGTTGTGAGTGTTTATGGCATGTCATAAGCATAGTATTTAAGTGTCTATCAAGCTCTTTGTTTGAGGTTAATGTGGTACTCCAGCCAGAATCCATTCGTACTTAAACGTTTTCGTTTTTAATATACTTTATTGGGGTAACCCTTTACCCAAAAAAAGTTTATATGCAAGTTCTCTTTATTTTCAAAATGTTTATGAGGATCCTGATAGTTATTGTTATTGACTTAATAGCCACCAAAATCACCGAGATGGCTTCCGATGGGAATATATAAAGTTATTGGTACGCAAATGCACCACTATATTTCTTTACATATAAATTGTTACGACCAAGGATAAGGGGACGAGCCAAGAGGTCACGGTTTCCCCGACATGGCACAATGATTTTATGATTGGACAACTATCTTAGTTTAATTGTTTTAGGATAAGTCATAGTTTTTAGGATACGTATTTATTTTGTGTTAGGATAAGTATTTGGTTTATGAGAGTTATCCATAAACTAGTATTTAAAGTTTGTGTGAAATAAATGGAGTATTAAGTTTTGGTCAAAATATATCTCGTATTCTTCTCTTCTTCTAAAGGAGCTTGCACCACTTGCACCACATTAATGAAAAATCTTTAACATTACTTGTTTATGGATAGAACTCTCAATTGGACTACTATATTATCCACTAACACAAAACAACTCTACGAATCCTAAAAAAACAATGACTTATCCTAAAACAATTAAACTAAGATAGTTTAATTCAAAAAATCAATGTGCCATGTCGGGAGCAAACGTGGCTCCCTCCTTTGTTAGTTTCTTACCCTTTATCCTCAGTCGTATCAATCCTTTCTCCTTCTGGAAATCACCTTGGTCCTCAAGGTTAGTAAATGGTATTCGCAGTTATCTCACGGCATGGGTGTACCCCTCATTGAATTTTATTTTTTATCTTATTTCTCCCTCCCATTCCCCTCCTATTTAATCATTTTTCAATTCCCACCTCCCACCAAAATAAAATCCACCCTGCCATAAGCAACATAAAATTACCAGGGCTTTTTTTGACCGCGCATCCAATTTGTTATCAATAGTTGAAACACAACCCATTGTTATGACGTTTTGGCGTCGTTCCGTTGGGTGAAATCCATTGATGGCCAAAAGCAGAAAGCTGAATCAGTTGCAAGGATTTAATGTAGATTAATTACAGGGATGCGATCCTTTTAGTTTCATATGTTGGAGAGAGGGAAGCAAATGTCTCTGGGGTTCCCGGGGACTCAGTTCAGGCTCGTAGTTGGTGGTAGGTTCGGTGGGTGTGGGTTAGTAACAGTGGTTTTCTTGAATTTTGTAGAGTAACAGAAAATTGTCGGGCATGTTGTTCTTGTGCATGTACCCCCTGAGTTTATGTCGTTTGACTTGGTGATGGCTGTGGTGACCCATTGGTCCTCAAAATGAGCCTCTGTTATACGGGCTAAGAAAAAGACGTCACCTAACGTGGTAGGATTCGATACAAGAGTCTCATTGTAAAGTAGATTCAAGTCCGGAGATATAGAGCGAGGTTAAGTAAATTTTCTGAGATATCATTACTCGATTCATTAAGCTTCTAAAGTCAACTATGATATTGGGCCACTGTCCCCGATTTGTAAGACTTAGACAATGACGCCTTGGCGATCCTCTACTTGACGCGGACCAAACCTGGATTCCTAGACATTATCCAAAAAATCCCTCCCAGAAGAGTGTCTGCTTGTTTTGTGCGTAATCTAGCGAAACCATTCCGCTAACAATCTCTTCCAACCCCTCCCCCTAAGTTAAACCCAATAATAAGTAGCTGTTGTTCCTGGTGTTGTCTCGAATAAGCTTTAAATATTCATTAATAGCATATTGTCCAACAATCAGTAGACCTCTTTAAATGTCGGGACTTCCGCCAACCGAGTGGATCGCTGGGTATCCTAGAAACCTTGATCGCCTCACTGCTCCTGTCGTGATATATTGCCGACCAATTGGCAGCTTGCAACGCTTTGTGTAAGCGCAATTCTGAGTTTGTGAAAAAGCATAGGATTGCAGCTTCAACAGCAAACACAATTCAATTGTCGTCCATTAGCAATGAAAAGCATCCAGTTGATACGAACATGTATCGATAGAAACGCACCATTAAAGCGATGTACAAAGCTCCTTTAGAAGAAGAGAAGAATACGCGATATATTTTTTGACCAACAACTTAATAACTTCATTCATTATGAAAATTTTAAATACTAGTTTATGGATAACTCTCATAAACCAAATACTTATTCTAACACAAAACAAATACGTATCGGAAATAATATGATTTATCGCTAATAACATTTAAACTAAGGCTAAACGTAAGGGGGAACTTTTTGAGGTCGTCGTTCCATGTGTCATTTAATAGGGGACGCTTCCCCCCCCCCCCCCCCCTACGCCAGATCAGAATCAAGACGCGTTTCCACCACAACTTTGCTAAAGTTAGGGTGTGTTCTACACGACCGATGAATTGGGGAAGGATTGTCTTGTATTAAGAAAAATTAAACTCTTTCTTTTATATTTTATTTTAAAAAAAAACTAAAAAATCCCCCGATTCACTATAAAATCTCACTTTTTATATCGTTTTTTGAAGCACAAATTCACAGATTTTTATACAATTTCATTATCGTTTTTTTTAATTGGTTGTCCGTTACCACTTAGAGGAGATGAAATCCAAATTTGGTTTACAAAAATAAATTGTATGAAGATTTGGTTCATCTGGAAATCGTATCTGGGGTTGATCATTCTACAATCTTTCACCAAAAGTACCACACCAACAAGGCAGCTGAAGCACACATACATGGCCGTAACAACAAAATAGACATGTATGTTCGATCACATCCTCACTCGAGTTTAACCAAGGGTTAGGATGAAGAATGATATAGGGTAGGGATCTTCTAACTTTCACCAATAGTAATTGTTAGCCTCAATTTATTGAGTCGAACAAGGAAGTTCGGTCACTCTACGATGGAGCTTCGGTCTTTAATTAGTTAATGTTGTAATAGGATATTATCGGGAATCGGGCTCGATAGTGAATCTAATATTGTATATGTTCCTAGTTAAATATCCCACGCGTCACATTAAATGTGTAGGGGTATATATATAGATATTTTTCACTTGGAAAAATATCTATCTCATTTCTCTCATAATAAATCTTTTCTCTTTTCTCTCTCATTTCTCTCTCCTCTTTCTCTCTCTAAACAACTCACCTCCTTTCTCTTTTCTAGTTCTGATTTCGTGTTTGATTCTATGAAGTGAAGTGTTACGGGATCCTACAGTTTTAAATAAAGTATTGTATTTTAAATTCCGTTATTATATTTTCAAAATTTGAATTCCAACGGCTAGTTTTTCGTTATAAATACCCCCACCATCTCCTCATTATATCACATAACTTCTTATCCAACTATCTAGATGGATTCTAATTTCACTAACGAAAATGATCCATAGGAATACAATCTTGATATAGACGATTCTGATCTCCATTTAACACATGTTCTGCGTTCGTCTAGTAGCGTGCATGTTGAACCATCTCCATACACCCTAAATCTAGTTACCATAATACCCGATCCTGCGGGTGTTGTTCAGCTCTCTAATAGCATATGTGTTGAACTATCTTTCTCAACCTCAAACCCAGTTAGGATAATATTCGGTCCTGCGGGTCTTGTTCAACGAGCCAAGCTGCTTAAAGAAAATGTATTTATTCTTGATCCGGATGGGGGCTTTAATGTCGACACAAGAATATATGCAGAAAGTTGTTGAGGATGTGGGTGAGGATGCTGATTTTAACAGTGGGGCGTGGGTTAGCGCCACTAACTATGTGAATGCTTTTGGTGGCACTGTAACTGGATGTTTGGGAGACATCGACAACTTTCTTAAAAAGGGAAAACATGAACAAGTTGTTGCAATAGTGAAGTCTTGTTCTTCGAATGCTCTTAGAGATTTAAATGTGACTCTAAAAGATCTACCGGGTACAGTATCTGGAACAATACACTACAAAGTCCTTGATGTGAGTAGTTATGAAAAGGATATTACAGTAGAGCTGCTATGATACTTGCCAATGTCTCAATTTTTACTCCTAAACCATCAAAGCATTACCTAAACATTACAAAAAGAAATGTGGTTGAGGTTTTCCGTAAGGATACGGTTTCATTAGCTTAACATTATTGTTATTCAATTCCGTAATGTAATTTTCAATTTTGTAATGTAATTTTCAATTCTATAATGTAATTTTCAATTCCGTAATGTAATTTTCAAATTTGAAATTAAACAACTACTATTCCAACGGATACTATTCGAATTATATGTTTTAAAACGTATCTGTGTTGTATTTTTAAATTCTGTCAAATTCATGTTTTTTATTTCCGTAATATATTTTCGTCTTTTCTTCCGTGTATTTTTATTTCCGTATTTTAATTTGTAAAATGTTTAATTATTAATGTAATGTTTAAAAAAAAAATTGTTCGGTGTCCTCTGCGGTCACCACTACATGTGTTTGGTCACTGTGTGGTCTAAGAGAGAGAAAACTGAGTTGGTGCTGACGTGGCGGTGTTCTCTGCGGTCACCACTACATTTAGCCTAATATTCACATAATATTCGTTTGGCATGTGGTCCTTTTATTTAGTGCCATTATTAGCTTAATTTTAAAACGAAACATATAAGTATCAAAAACTATAAGAGGGTTCATCTCTTTATTTCGGTCAATAGGTTATTAAGGTACTATAAAGAAAATTTAGCTTTTGACTACTTATAATAAAAATAACGTATTTATGTCATATTAGTATCTGATAACAATAACTTTAGATAAATTTATGATTAGTGAATGGGACGTTTGTATATGTTTTATTGGACATGGGTCATCGATTTGCTATCTTCATATCTTCTTATAAGATTTGGATAAATATCTCATATAATTAGAGAGTATATCATGATAATTATGGAATATATTTTTAATTTTTTTTTGAAATTTAAATAAATTTCGAAATTAAATGCTATATGTGTGTCCATGTCATCATTGAGGTGGCATTCCATGTCATTGCCACATATTTATCCACTCATAATTACACTCATATATAAGTTTTATATTGTTCGCTTTTGGAATTTGTTTTGATAAGATATGTGTTTGTGTGTGTTTGGCTTAATTATTCCGAGTGTGGAGTCCAATTGGTACGGGCGTATTTTTATCGGTTCAATTATGTTTTTTTATGGGCGGTTTCCTTTTTGAATTTGTTCTGATAAGAAAAGTGTTTGTGTGTGTTTGGCTTAATTATTCCGAGTGTGGAGTCCAATAAGTTGATAGGCTTTTTGATGTTATGCAACGACTTATTAGGCTATGTTAATAAGAAGTGCGGGTGCTAACAGTATAACATCTATAGAAAACCGAATTGAGTCAGAATTGGTTTAAAACTAAATGGAATTACAACCGAACTGTATTTATCAAAATTGTGCCCAATAGTTGACAGAATTTTAGTTTGTTTAGTTCTATGTTGTATTAGTTCTGCTTGAGTATCTTGAGTTTGTTTGAACCTCTGAATTGCCTTCATCACATTTTCATTAAAAAAAACTGTGTAACACCCCCAAAATGGGTCGCAGCGGAATAAGGATCCGGGGCATGTTACTTCAAGATCAACAGCACAAGATATATATATAACCTTTCTTAACAATCCAAGTAATTTGATGGGGGGCATTTATAAGTCAGGTAAGTTAACATTAATTTCCTCTCCGCACTCTAATCAACCAACGTTAATAACCAATATTAGTACACATTAATTTCATTAGTTATTTATTTATTTTATATCAAGATTAACAATTACCTTGAAGGGTCACGTATTCATACGTTAAGAAAATACCATGTAAAATTGGGAACCTAAATAACGTATATCGTTATTTTCTTCTACATTGTCATCCTCAAAAGCACCCCCAAGATTCAAAGGCGATAAATTAGCCTTCTTACCCTTATTTTTAGTTTTATTAACACGTTGCTTGGGTAAAATTGTAGTAGGAGGTTGTTCGGAATGGACGTCAGTTTTATACTGCATAGGAACTGTTTCCCTTTTTTTCCTCGATTAGGATATATTCCTAAAAAACAACAATTAATAAAAATTTATTACTTCATGATGGTTATTTAATATAATCATATTCATATATAAAGAAGCATTACTTGGTTAAATATCCATCAACTCATCATGGTCTCAATAGTGGTTTGCAAATTTTGCCTACCCATATGAGATGGCACCCGACCAAACGAATAGTAAGAACCAGGCTGCGACGATGTATCGGGTTGCCAATATTAGTGGCCGACTGCGCCCAGCATCTGTTCTTTGCCAAACAGATGAACCAGGTTGGGAACGGCATTGGGTATTGGAAATTCGATGCATACCCATATTGAAATATGAGCTATTTACATGTCTCTGGAATGAAGATGTACCACCCTGTAAACACCCATAAATACAAAATTATATTATTTACTTACAAAGCCTTATATTAAATGTACAAAAATTATACCTGCATGCTTTGGAATTGACTAAAATCGCTCAACCCATAATGTTGATCAACATTAATCGGTTCTTTATTCTCTTGTCGCACCGGCTGAACATTCATTTCCTGCCTAAATCTACGCATTTCTTCCTTAATGTTATCAACTTCTTTTTTATTTCGTTCAATTTCTCTTTTTTGTTCATCGAACTCTCGGTAAATATAGGATGGAATTTCATACATATTTTGACGGCTTAAATCAAAAGGTACTCGTTCAACTTGACCAATAAAGTCGTTAAAGTATGCCTTACTAGAAATCCACCAGTCCGATCGAGCCTCATTATCGTCTGTGTCAATCTCGCAGCAGGCATATTTCCCTTTTAAAAAAAAAATAGAAAATTAATATTAATAAATTACAGAGTCAACTTACTAAAGTATTAAAGTAATAAAAACTACTTCAAAAAAGAATAACCAATTTTTCCCAAATTTCCCTTTTTCTTACTCCAAGCAGCAACTTTAGGATACCGATTGTAACGATCAAAATACATACTCGCAGTTACTCGGTAAGACTCCAATATCCAAGTCTAAAAAAACACATTGTTTCAATTATTTTACATTATACATATAACTTAAATGGCTAATTAAAAATTATAAACTTATTTTTGACATACCTTGAATGCCCAAGTATATCCAAAGATTGAATACTTTTTCGCATCATCTTCATCTGTGCTCATCGACATACAAGGCGAACCAACGTTTTGAGTTTCTGCAATACTAAGGTGGAGTACAATGTTGCCAACACATATGAACACTGATGACAGCTCACTCTATTCTTAGCTAATCTTAACATCCAGGCAGGGACAACACGTTTACACTCCACACCTAATATAACAAGCTGCCAATAGGCCTAGACAACAAAGGAATCAACATCGTCGTCGTTTAATTGAGCCAAATGGACTCGTCAATATTCATATTTGCGTGGTCGATGCTTGTATAGGTTGCCCATCTAAACTATGACGGAAACACCCGACGGCCTAAAAGGGAATACGCTGATGGTGTCATACTCCCGCCAATTCTGGACCCCAAACCTTAACCCAGTTACTAGGCAGAATTCTTCTCTCCCAAATGGTATACTAAAATCTTTATTTATATGGTAATACAATGGAACATTTTCATCATAAATTTGCCGCCCTAACATAAAATGTATTAATATACAATTCTCTATAAAATCAGTTTGATCTAATACCCAACCAAAACAGGATTGTCTAAACAGTGCTTCCCGATCAGTGCCACTAATTATTGTTTTAATTGTTTTAAGCAACTTTAACTTACTTCTATATGGTAACAGAACACGGGGTACCTAAATAACAAATAAATAAAATAACCATATAGTATACAATATAACATCAGATAATAAAATATCAATAATACATAAATAAAATTACTTTATCCTCGTTAACCGGTCAAATCCATCTTATAATAACACAAGTAAGCAACGAAATCCACCAACACAAAAACCCTTTAAAGAATAACGCCTACCTAACACCACCTTTGCTCCTACCCGCAATACTAGTAACAATCAACAATGAAAACTTAAAAATTAAACTTCAAGAGAAACAATGAAAAACCTTCAAAGAGAAACAATGAAAAACCTCAAAACTTCTGTTTCTTATGAACTAAATTAAGAGAAACATACTATCACTATATAATCATATAGTCCGTATTCAAATTCATAAGTGACAAAATATGGCAGTGATATATCATTTCATCATACTGTGCGTTACTATTTATCTGCCACAAACTAAAAAGACAAAAAAAACAATGTAAAAATCGCATCCCTGATGCAGCGATCTACATAAAAAAAAGTGAATCGCTATTGATGTCGCGCGATCTATATAAAAAAAAATTACAGCTCGTTTTTTTTATTTACAAAAGTTTTAAAAAAAAATATCACAAAAAATGTAAATCGCTATGCTTGTGGCGCGATCTACATAAAAAAAATTTTAAATTATTCTCACGAGCAATAAAACTGTGACACGTATGAAAATGTAAATCGCTATCCCCCAAGCGCGATTCAAAAGGTCATATTGAAAAAAAAAATTGTCAGGGTTATTTCTCGATTCACCGCATTCCCAAATTGGTTACTTGCGAAAAATTTCGACGTATTCAAATTCATAAGTGGACAAAAATATGGCAGTGATATATCATTTCATCATACTGTGCGTTACTATTCATCTGAAAAACCCTACTGTGCGTTACTATTCATCTGCAAAACCCTAAAAGACAAAAAAAACAAAGTAAATCGCCATCCCTGATGCGCGATCTACATAAAAAAAATTTTAGGGCTCGTTTTTTTTTATTTACAAAAGTTTAAAAAAAATACAAAAAATGTAAATCGCTATGCTTGTGGCGCGATCTACATAATTTTTTTTTAAATTATTCTCACGAGCCAATAAAACTGTGACACGTATGAAAATGTAAATCGCTATCCCCCAAGCGCGATTCAAAAGGTCATATTGAAAAAAAAAATAGTGATTTTGCTTTGTCAGGGTTATTCCTAGATCACACGATTCGCCAATTGGTCTTCTGCAAAAAATTTCCCTAATTTATACCGTTTATTTTTTACCTTGCCAGTTTCCTATTAAAAAAGGACGCATGAGATATTCATTTCCATATTATTAACTTAGGATAATTTCCAAAATAGGACTCGTCGCTTAAAGTGTTATATCTTTTTTTAAACCTCAAAAAATAAACTTATCAAAATATAGCGGTTCGCCCGATCTATCAAGTGCTCCCAAAAACTTTTTTACTTTTTGTGTAAGTAACTTTTCAAACATGTTTTTGGGCGACCTAGTAAAGTATAAAAGTCGCCTAAAGTAGCTTTGTACTTTAGGCGACTTTTATACTTTACTAGGTCGCCAAAAAACATGTCTGAAAAGTTACTTACACAAAAAGTGAAAAGTTTTTTAGGCGACTTTAAGAGACTGGGCGACTGGTCTATTTTGAGAAGTTTATTTTTTTGAGGTCTAGAAAAGATATAACATTTTAGGCGACCGGTCTATCTTGGGAATTTTCCCTAAAACTTGTAAGAGTGGAAATCAAATTACAACGAAGCCAGTTCTCGAGAATTATTTTCTTTCACTTTTGCAATTTTCTAATGCCATACATCTTTTGAGAAAAATGAAAATAGATTTATTTCTCTTCATTTCTCCCTACCAAACATTTTAGTTTTTCACCACGTAAAGAATGAGAGCAAGATAAACTCTCATCCCATTTGATATGTATTTTGAATCTAGTCATGTCTTCGTATATTAGTTACAAGTCCCGTGAACGCACAGGGTTTGCACATTAATCATATTTAAAAAAATTAGTTTAGTATATGAACATATAAAAATTTGCTCGTGTTTAAAATTTTAGTTTTTACGTAAAATATTTCATTAAGTATTAATATCGATTTATATTTTATTAAAGATTTTTGTTGGATCAAAAATGTAACTTTATTTAAGTGTCATGTATGTTGAGGTTTATGTTGTTTAAATTTAACTAGTGATATCATGTTGTACACAATATGTGAGTTTAATAACACATGATGAACGTTGACAAAGTTAAAATATACATTTTAAAAATAAAGTTTTTTCACATATCCTTATATAAACTTTAAACATGAATTACCATTAAGCCGTGGTTATTAGTACAATCGCAATATATTTGTTGTGTTCAATAATCAAAGTTATATGTAGGGGTGTGCACGATCCCAAGGGACCGACGGACGGATCCGGCCAGACTGGACCGGACCTAGTTGGTCCAAAATGCCGGACCGAGGACCGGACCGAAATGGTACGGTCCGGTCCTGGGTCCGGTCCGGTCCTACATGGCATAATCATCGGGTTTTTGGTCGGACCGAGCCAGACCGGACCAGACCGGACCGAGACCGAAAGTAACAAAAACCCCGAACCGAGGACCAGACCGAAATACGTTCGGTCCGTTCCGGTCGGTCCGTTCCGGTCGGTCCAGTCCAGTCCGGTATGCTCTCCCCTAGTTATATGTGCTTACATTTGATATTTATATTCATGTTAATCATCATTTAGCCGTATTTAATATTCAAACCCGTGTATGATATCATGTTGTACACAATATGCGAGTTTAATAACACATGATGAACGTTGATGAAGTTAAAATATAAAGTTTTTTTTAAATGTTTTTCCACATATCCTTATATAAACTTTAAATAATAATTACATTAGTCATTGCTATAAGTACAATCACGTATATATGTATTCATATCATAGTAATTCGTGTTTACATTTGATATTTATATTCTTGTTAATAACAATTTAGCCGTATTTAATATTCAAACACGTGTAAGCATGTGATAAACTTATAAAATAGAATAACGATGAGTTCTTATTAAACGATTACAATAAAAAAAAATCCCAGATATTGTCACACCCCGACAATGGCGGAAACTCGGGAATGCAACATAATGATCAATCATAACTCAAGATACAAAATAGAGAAAACTACATTGCATAAAAACTCCAAGTGCTTATGAAAGGACATCAACCTTGAACAAACTCAAGTGATGTCCCAAATCGCAACTAAAATCCACAATCTCTTACCATTATTCATATGCCCTCACAGGGGACCATAATCCAAACTTAATCCAAAACATCCAAATACTAGAATCAAACAACAAGCAAGCAAGACTTTAAACGAAATTCCACACGGGATACTTCTAAGTTGCTATCAATCACCACAAAATACCTATTCTTTCACTTCACATGAATAATGATACTCGATAAACATCAACAATAATGTATGTGAGCACTGTAGGTTTGACCTGAAACCCAAAAGCTTGGTGTGCCAATATTTAAAGTAGGACAATAGTGTTATATGGACAGTGAAAAATGCAAACAAAATTTAGGCATCACCGCTATCAATTACCATATGTCATTACGCACCTAAATGGAACCTACAGCGTGGAGCACTAAATTAGGGCTAGGGACCACACACAAACCTTGGGTAGGGTACCCATCGCTCTATTAATCACACAAACATTGGCATATCAATCCTATTACTCAATAATACATACTTATACTATTTAGAGAAATAGATAAGTAATATACGTAAATATTTATAATTAATAATATATCTCGGTAAGTCCATTCGTAACCTTAGTCACCGTGAAAATAATCATATTAGAGTTGAAAATGAAACGTTTACTCATAATAAACATATTTGAGAAGTTTCGAGAAAAATTGTATTTTTCGTCTTTTAGTGAATTTATTAAATAAATAAAATAATAAAATAATATTTTATTATTTAAAATTCGAAAATCATGTTTTTAGGTGAAATTTCCAAGTATAAACTTTTTACGAAATTTCGACATGACCCGTACGCTCATACAACGTTTTCCACGGTTTCAAACCTTATTTTCAACACTTTTTACCAATTCGACACTTTTCGACAAAATTCCAAAATCTCAATATTTAACGTTTACTAAAATGTTTTTCCAAAATATTGTTCAATATCACTTCGTAAATACATTTTCACTTTCAAAAGTCCGACAAAACTCTCATAACGACTAAATATCGCTTATTGGGCTTTAAGACCCAACAAGGGTCCATTAAGATATTTATAAGTCCAAAATACAATCCAAGTCCAAAACCAAGATCCATTTACATGCATAAGCTTATACCAATAAGTGGAAAATAATCCGGACCACAATAAGCCCTCTCATTAAGCCGCGACTTAAATAGACTTATTGGGCCGTGAGTCCAATAGCTCAAAAATACGTATATTAAGCTCGAAAATAAGCTAATAAGCTACGTATCGCATTTAGTTACTACCATAAGCCTAAAAAAGTCAACAACATTCGCCATAACACGAAAAATAATCAAAATCACTTTCCTAGTGATTTTGGAAATGGTTCGTGGCATAAAAACCCAAAATAAACCAAGAAATAGCTTAAAAATAAGCCCGAATAAGTTATACAAGCTACTATAAAAATAAGCATTTTAGCATTATATATTATTCAACCATCACGACCACAACATCAAAACTACAAAAACCCTCTTTTTCCTTTTTACAACACACGAACCAAACACCCTCTTTTTTATTCATTTCGCTTTCAAAAATTGATTTTCACGACGATCAACTTGTACAACTAACGTCTATGCATCAAAATAAACCCAAAAGGACAAACGGAATTTAAATTTGAAAACTTACAAGAAAATCTTCAAATTTGTAAATTTCGACACGAACCGGATAACCCAAACGTTGTTTAAATGAATACTCAATCACTGGTATCAACCCGGAATATCACGTTCTCGATCAAAGTTGGAAAATTTATGGTGGATTATGGTGGAGGGTGGCGGACAAACCAATACACACACAAGTGTGTGTTTTATTTTTTTGAAATGAAAATGAAATGAGTGGAAACTTGCTAGAAAATGAAATATAAGTGTACAACTTTAGACAAGGCTAGCTAAAAATTAGCCACCTTGTCCCCCTCTCTTGCTATGACCGGCCATGGGATCCAAGGGAGTCCCGGGTCTTTCTTTTCGGGTCGGGATCACTTAAACACTCATAAAACTCAACCAAAAAATTTACCCAAAAGTTAATTAGCATTTTTATTCATCTTAAAAATACTTTTCCATTAACCTAGAGTATTCACCCCACATATTTTAACTTTAAACCCTTTCAAAACTCATTTAGACATTAACGGACGTGTCAGACACGTTTTTCGGCATTTCTCACAAATTCACGGGTCAAACCACCCGGAATACAAATAACACAATAATACATTCCAAAAGGGATTATTAATCACAATGAACCACAATTCATCATAATTCTCTTAAAAATCATCACCGTCAATACGGTACAAAATGTGAATAAACTAACAAAAGTCAAATAGTCAAAGGACTATAAATGAAATATTCAGAACACAAAAAGGCAAAGGTTACATTCTACCCCCCTTAAAAGAATTTCATCCCTGAAATTTAACTGCTAACATCACTAAACAAATACGGGTACTTCAATTTCATCTAATCTTCACGTTCCCACGTGAATTCAAGGCCACGTTTCGAATTCCACCGAACCTTGACGATGACAATCCTACTACGCTTCAACTTCTTAAACTCTCTTTTCAAAATTTCCACAGGCTCTTCTACAAAATTCAACTTAGCATCAACTCGAATCTCATCCAAAGGCACTTGCAGTGTTGGATCAGCCAAACACTTCTTAAGGTTCGACACGTGAAACGTGTCATGAACACCATTTAACTCCCCAGACAAATCTAACTGATAGGCCACAGGTCCTACCTTTTCAATAATCTCAAAAGGTCTAACAAATCTAGGTGCTAACTTACCTTTCTTCCTAAAGCGTACAACACCTTTCCAAGGCGACACTTTGAGCAAGACATAGTCACCTACACTAAACTCTAGAGGCTTCCTCCTTTTATCAGCATAACTTTTCTGGCGATCACGCGCAGCCTTAAGTCTATCCTTAATCTGCGAGATCTTCTTAGTAGTTTCTTGCACTAACTCAGGTCCTATCAACTAACCTTCTCCAACCTCAGCCCACATAATTGGCGAACGACACTTCCTACCATACAATGCCTCAAACAGGGCACATCTCACACTCGAATGATAACTATTGTTATACGAAAACTCCAACGTAGAGTAGAAGATGAACATCCCAACTTCTCTGAAGTTCAAGGACGCATGCCCTAAGCATTGTACTTCCAAGTCTGAATATTACGCTCACTCTGAGACCATCAGTTTGAGGGTAATAGTCATATTCATGTATAAACGAGTTTCCTAATGCGCTTGCATTGACTGCCAACACCTTGATGTAAAGCGATTATCACATCCGATATAATCAGATCGCACAGACACAGTCTAGCACACACATACTCATTCAAATACTATCTAGCCAACCTTTCCATCTTATAATCCTCACACATAGGTAGAAAATGAGCAGACTTAGTCAAACGGTCCACAAGTCATGCCCACTACTAGTCCTAGGCAACTTAGTCACAAAATCCATAGCTATCCCTTCCCATTTCCATACAGGAATCTCAGGTTGTTGGAGCAAGCCAGATGGCCTTTGATGCTGAGCCTTAACCTCCAGACAAGTCAAACACTTACTAACATACTCAGCTATATCCTTTTTCATTCTAGGCCACCAATACCTATCTCTCAAATCATAATATATCTTATCAGCTCCTGGGTGTACAGAGTACTTCAACTTATGAGCTTCATCCATTATCAGGGTTCTTACCTTACCCTTTAAAGGTACCCATATTCGATCCAGGTAGTATAAAGTTCCATCACTTCTCTGTTCTATCATTTCATCTAAACCTTACTACAATTATTCAAACTCATCCACAGCCTCCGTCTGAGCCGCCAGTATCCTATCCTTGATACTCGATTGAAGGGTCATATTTATAGCTCTAACTCTCTTAGGCTTTACTATTTCCTTCCTACTTAGGGCATCAGCTACCACATTCGCCTTCACATTCGCCTTACCAGGATGGTAGCGAATTTCATAGTCATAATCACTAAACAACTCTATCCAGCGACGCTGTCGCATATTCAACTCTTTCTGACTAAAGATATGCTAAAGACTCTTATGATCCGTATAGATGACACTCTTTGTCCCATACAGATAATGTCTCCAGATCTTAAGTGCAAACACAACCGCACCCAACTCCAAATCATGGGTAGTATAATTCTTCTCATGAATTTTCAACTACCTAGACGCATAGGCTATCACTTTACCTCTTTGCATTAACACACAGCCTAGTCCTATCCCGGACGCATCACAATATACCACAAAGTCTTCCGGTCCATCGGGGAGAGCTAGAACAGGCGCATTACACAACTTATCCTTCAAGGTTTAAAATGCCAATTCCTGTTCCTCACCCCAATCAAAAGTCTTACACTTCTGAGTCAAGATAGTAAGAGACTTAGCTATCTTAGAAAAGTTCTCAATGAACCTACGGTAATACCCAGCCAATCCTAAGAACGAACGAACCTCAGTCGAAGTTCTAGGGGCTTTCTAATTCTTAACAGCTTCAATCTTACTAGGGTCTACATGAATCCTATTTTCATTTATCACATGCCTAAGAAACTACACTTCTCTTAGCCAGAATTACACTTAGAAAACTTAGCATACAGTTTCTCCTTTTTGAGTAATCCCAAGACTAACCTTAAGTGTTTTACATGCTCCTCTTGAGTCTTAGAGTAGATTAAGATATCGTCTATAAACACTATCACAAACTTATCAAGATACGACCTACAAACTCTATTCATCAAATCCATAAATACCGATGGAGCGTTAGTCAGACCAAAAGGCATTACAGTGAACTCGAAATGTCCATAACGAGTTCTAAACACAGTCTTTGGAATGTCATCCTCATGCACTCTTAGCTGATGGTATCCAGACCTAAGATCTATCTTTAAGAAAAACTGCAAACCTTGCAGTTGATCAAATAGATCATCAATTCTAGGAAGCGGATAACGATTCTTAACAGTCAACTTGTTCAATTCTCTATAATTAATGCACATCCTAAAAGAACCATCCTTTTTCTTAACGAACAATACCGGCGCTCCCCAAGGTGATGAACTTGGCCAAATGAAACCTTTGTCTTGGAGTTCCTTGAGTTGTCCTGACAACTCATCCAATTCAGAAGGTGCCAAACGATAAGGAGACTTTACTACCGGTGTTGCTCCAGGGGTTAACTCAATCCGAAACTTAATTTCCCGAATAGGCGGTAATCCAGATAGATCATCCGGGAATACCTCAGGAAAATCTCTTACCACAACGATCTCTTCTTGTTTCTTATCACCAACCTTAGCACCCATTAAAAATCTCGCTTTCTCTTCTGGTCTCTATCCTAATACTCTAAGCACCTTGCCATCCGGTAGTTGTATCCTCACTACCTTCTTATGGTAAATTATTTCAGCCTTATAATTAGATAACCAGTCCATACCTATAATCACATCAAAACTCCCATGCCCAAAAGGTATCAAATCAATGTCAAAGACATGACCCTCGATTTCTAGTTTGCAACCCTTAATAACCTTATCAATCTCTACTAGCTGCCTGCTAGCTATCTCAATCTCATATCTGAAACCTAAGGCGCTAGGCTCTAAGCCTAACAGAGGTATGAAAGTAGTGGAAACAAAACTATAATCGGCACCAGAGTCAAATAAGGTAGTGCAAATATATTGTTTAAGTAAACGTACCCATCACAATGTTCGGATCCTGGCGAGCTTCCTCTGCTCCCAACATGAATGCCTTAGCCTGGTTCCCTTGGTTTCTACGACTCTGACCCCCGTTATTAGCACCAACTTGGTTTGGACGATTTTCTTTCGGTCTTTGTGCCCTATTTAATCTAGGACAAGCTTACCTGACATGGTCGGTACTACCACACTCATAACATGCCCTAACAATTAGGTTTCTAGCATTAACGGGGTTCACGTTCCTAGGCACGCCTCTACATCCTTTTGCCAAATATCGGCCGGTTACAGCTTGAAAGCATGTGCGACAAGCCCTTACGGTACATGGTAGAGTTGCAGGTGGTAAACACATGGGCAAGTACCCGTATTCTCTCTTCCTATCGGGTTTACAGTAGTAGCAAAAGCATTCCCAGTCCTAGTCCTCTTATTATCATCCTTACCACTCCTATCCTTGCTAGGTCCCCCCATATTTCCTCTTTTCTTAACCTTCTTAATTGATCCATTCCTCACAGCCTCATCGGTCAGTGCACCAGAAATCTGCATAGCCTTTTGTATAGTCTTTGGCTCTATTGCTGCCACCATCCCACAGATCTGTGGAGCAAGGCCATACACATACCTCTCAATCATCCTACTCTCTGGAGTTACCAAATGTGGAACTAACCTAGCCAACTCATGAAACCTATCAGTATACGCAGCATGGCCAGCCCCGACCATGGCGTAATTCCACAACTTAGATTCCATCTTTTGCATCTCATGATTAGGACAAAACTCTTGTATCATCATAAACTTAAAGTCATTCCATGACATACTAACAACAACTTCTTGGCTTAACGTGCGGATCTGAGAGTTCCACCACGTTAAAGCCTTACCCACAAATGAACCAGCAATGTATTTCACTTTTTGGTCAATACTACAACCACTCATATCATGCACATACTCCATTTTCTCAATCCAACGAGTAAGAACTACAACACCTCCCTTACCATCATATTCCTTAGGGTTACAAGCTAAGAACTCCTTATATGAACAACCTACCCGGTTGCCATTTACTATCACATTCCCAACATTCTCCTGAACGTTCTCAAATATAACCACCCCCCAATACCATTATGATTTCCAACATTTCCTCGATTACTAACCTGAACCAGCATGGCGGGTAAGAGGTTCTGCAATTATTGGGCAATGATCATCGAGAAGTCGGGTGCTCCCCTATTGGCTCCCTCTACATTCCCATTGACTCCCTCTATACCCTCATTAGCTCCCATACCTTGGTCATTTCCTTGACCATTCAAATCATCAACACGCTCATCATTACCTTCCCTAGGTCTTCTACCCCTTCCACCTCTACCAACCCGTACACCCGTTCCCCCTCCTAATGATTCGGCAGCAGGCCGGCCAGCACTTCGGGTCCTCATCCTTGGCGACATTATCTATACGAGGGAGAACATGGGCAACGTTAGGTAGGCAGGAAGACTCGCATATATAAGAAAAGTCTTACTGAATATATATATATATTTAAATAATTTGATATATAATAATATATATATATATAATATATATATATGTAATATAATATAGATAATATAGTATATTATAAATATATATATATATATATATATATATATATATATATATATATATATATATATATATATATATAACACCACCCTACGGTGTCAACATCGATTTGTGTGAACAACATTGTGGTATATCCTATATCATAACAACGGGGTCCGATCTGATTTGCTAGTTTTCTAGAGAAGAAATTACTTTGAGAGAGAATATCTAGAGAGAGAAAGTGTTTTTCTATGAAAGTAAAATAATGACTAGCTTACCTCTTCCAAAGTTGGAAGAGATATATATTAGTACTATACAATATACCAGGGGTATTTGTACCACGACTTAAAATCGTAAAACAACTGATTAACTATTAAACTACGAGCTATAATAAACAGTAAAATACACGGGGTGACTGAGTCTTTTTCTAATATCTAACAATCTCCCCCTAAGGAAGGTCACCCCTGACAATACCAAACTTTAATCACTTCAGTCTTTTAGCTCATAGACATTTGATATCTTGTACATTTAGGATAGTAATCTTTTGATTCATCTTACGCTTGTCTTTGACTGTGATCTTGAGCTTTCTTGAGATCATCGCCCAAACATAATCTTACATCATCTTGTGATGGATCGCCATCTTGTGCACTTGTGAAGAAATACATGACATCAGAGTTTGCGGAAGCTTTGACACCTTTATGAGGTCTTTCATAACATCATAACAAGTGTAGGTCGTGTCTTAGCATTCGGTTATTAACTTGACATTACTGGAACTGGGTATCTCCATCTCCATCTCCATCTTTAAATGATCCTGTAATGAAACAGTTAGTAATAAAGAGAAAATTGATTTGAAAAGACAGACTAAGTGTTTCTTATGAAAGACTTTTGTAACACTTCGAGAGTTTTGATTGTTTGTCAAATGATCAATAACCGTCAATTCTTATACTGGAACAAGATTGATTCACACAGAATCGCACCATCGTTTCTTTCCAGTTGTCACAAGATTGATTCTTATAGAATCGCACAAGTCACCTACCTAGAGCTTGTTTGATGTTGGCTCTAGCAGGATTTCCATCTTCATTGTGAAAGACCATCGTTTCACTCGGATGTTCTGGCAATATCACAATAATAATGCATAGGACTCTTAGGATAGACATGTTTCTACAGTGTGTGAAAGACAAGAGAATTTGATATGTGTCCTAATGAGATTAATTGACGATCTCTTGGCTCTAGACTCAATAGTGCGTTTTGGTTCTAGTAACGAGGCTGGAGCAGACCTGCCACCTTTCAATATCCAACTAACTCGGAAGTGAGCAAGTCAATAGAATAAAGTTTTAGTCTCCGTGAGAAATGAAACAGAAATCTTTTAAAAGATTCTGAGTGGCTAGGAAGGGTTTGCAATGCATCACTGGTCCATATGTCGATCTTCAATGTCAGCACACATCTTAGTGAATTCTGGCAGCTATGAAATTTGACCCCGGTTTTCTGCCTAAGTGAATGGAGGGCTTCTTTCTTACACGCCATTTATATCTTTTACATTTCTTTTTAATTCTTCAACCCCTGCAGTGCTTACCGAGACTTCATGACTAGAAAACCGTTGTTGGGTTTATTCCATACTAGCTCATCTCAGTCGGCACATTTTCCCTATATTCTCACTTTTACATACTGCCTTTCATGCCTATAATATACCCTAAGGACTTCCTACCCTAACTAGTGGATTGTCCCCGGGTATATACCCTCCGGTTTATATGGGCTGGATCATTGGGAGTAGTACCTACCTAACCTTACCAACCTTATACCTCCAATTAAGTAAAATGCATGGTCCGGTTCTTTGGTACAGTTCTCCTTCCATAAAACCAATTGAAAAATTCAATCAGGTACTTATGATATAAATATCAAAGCTTTTAGTACCCACGATATTTTTGACATTTTTTCATAAAACGCTCACCCCCTTAAAATGGCTTCGGTATTCGAAATTGTTTAGTAGCTACGTATGGGCGGAGTATATTAGTCCTAATAATCACTGTTTCTTTTATTATACACATGATTTTTAATCACAATTTTCTCACCCTTATTATCAAAATTTTAAAAACCCTTTGACATTTTGGATATCCAATTGATTTAAATATGTTATTAAATTTGGAGAAAGTGTGCCTTAATTCGCAAGACGTGTAAGAGAACATATAACTGCTCCCCCACTAAATCGTTGAGGATATAAATACTCCTACACTTCGTCATGCAAAAGATTAACTACATACTAATTACATGAAATATATTTCATAATAATAGAACAAAATTGTATCTTTATATTGTAAACAGGAATGTCCCGTCACGTCGTTCTGTTTGATCAGTCTTGTGTGAATGTCCTCTAGTTCTTCCTCCAACAAAGCTTTTAGGACTTCGATTGATCCTTCTGATCTGAAGAATCTTTTCTCGATTGCAGTGATGAAGTCTTTGCTTCTTCTCTTGTCATCCTCTGACCACTTCCTAGTCTCCATGCCCTTATTGTACTCGAATAGATGAAAGTCTTTAACCATGTGGTCCATTTTTCCATTTATTCTTGTCACGACCCATTACTAAACTATGAGTAGCTCATATCAGCCTCATCAACTTTCTTTGATCATTTCTGTCTCTGTAGATAACGGCTCTTGGCTTAGGGACAATCGTGTATTCCTTCACTTGAAGTAAATAGTCGGTCTGCATCCCAATTTGGACGGTCAAGTTGATCTTTGTTGATAACTTCAATCCCGATGGCTGCAAGTCCTCGTCCACAAGAAACGATTCCTGATCCACCAGTTCTTATCCACATGTTGACTGCTGTGTGTGAAGACTGGTCTTGTCTGTCTTGGGCAGATGGTTGAGCTTTTCTTGAATATTGAGTAGGAACAGATCTTCAAAATCATTTGGATGAAGATTTCTGAAATCCTTTTCTGAGATCTTGTACTCTTGGTAATCAGCACGGCGTAGAATTATCTCTCTTAGGTAGTTGTATCCGTATTTTTCGAATACCTTGACACTGATCACACTTAGAATTCGCATCTGCGATCTGACTGCTTCACGATCAGAGGGCTCACTGTGTTTATTGATGTAGAATTCCTTTCTCCTAAACCACCAGTGAGTGATGCCATAGACCGCACTGATGTCATATTCGCGTTCACTCTCAACCCACAATGATGGAACTAATTCTTCAAGGCCGAAGTCTAGGTAACGAGCGGCTTTGAGCTTGGATATGGATAAGGCAATTCTTCGCTCTTTGTCACCTGTCAGAAGATAATCCAGATCCTTGTTGAAGAAGAATTGTGGTTGAATAGTTACCTGACCTGGTGGTCCTCCTAAGGGCAGTGGTTCATATATATTTCTCAGAATTTGATGACCCTCAGGATTACTCAAATCAACCTTATTTGTCAGCAGCTTATGACATTCATCCATCTGATATTTGACGAAAGAAAGACGCTGTTCTTATGAAAGGCTTTAACAAGGTTGAATGCTGGACCTTCTAAATCAGCTTTGCAGAGCTTCTTCTTTCCTGTTCGTCTGCAGAACCATTTGATGAATGACCCAATATCATACGTCTTTCATTGAAGCTTGTTTTCCTCAGGAGCTTTATACATTGTGGCATATGAATTTGCCCAGTTATTCTCTGGTTCCAGGAAATCATTCGGGGGAATGGTCCATTCTGGTTCAGGTGTAGCAGGTCTCTCGCTTTCTGGAATAGGCTTAAACCACGTAGTGGTCGACACCTTAGGAATGTGAGCGTTGTCAGTGTCCTCCATATCTGAGTCATTCCCTTCATCCTGCATTGGAATGTCATCTGAAGATTGTTCAGAATGTTCTGATTCAGGATCAGATCTGTGCATCGAAGAGTCAGCACCAGCATCTCTTGTGTCAGTGATCTGCTATCCAGTTGAGGTGAGAGATGGATGTTGTTTGGAAGCAGATGCATTAGACTCCCGTGGTTTCTTTGAACTTTGCTCATCATCTTTTGTAGGAGGTTGAGTTGAACCAGAAGCACCTGAATCGTGTCTTCTCCTTTTTGATGACTTACCCTAGTTTGATCCAGCTGAAGGGCCTTCATTATCCTCATCGTCTTCATCATCATCACTATCAAAGCTTCCATAAGTGCATGGTATAGATGGTAGTTGGCAGTATTTTTGTTTGTCGACTTGATCTTATTCATGTGCTTGAAGAGAGCACTCTTTAGATCAAATTCTTCAAGATCAACTTTATCAGTTGACCTGATTGAGTATGTTGAATCTTATTTCTCCTCACCTTGTTCC
>BQNB010036914.1:0-49799 GCA_026074375.1 Tanacetum coccineum | reverse complement strand
TCTAAATGACTAACTAAGTTTGTGGTAATTTGAAGGTTAATCTTACTTTGAACCTTCCTACCTTTTTCTATATAAATAATTTACAAACTCCCACATGTATTCCTCACATGTCACCTATACCTTACTTACTCTCATATAAACACTCTCCTAATAATTTGTTAATCCCTTCTATCCAACAAATGATTATTCACAACTTATATACACTCTAAACATTCTTTCCCTAAACCATTCCATATGTTTGAGATTTCAAAATCAAAGAAATTTTCAAAACAACCCTTGGTCTATGTTTTCAAGGTTTGGTATTGAGACACTTAATGTCTTGCTTCAAGACACAAGAATGTATAACTTGGGTGCATTTTATGCTAACACCAACGGACCCAACAACCATTGGGGACCAAGTTTTTGAATTGCATGTTTATTAGGTATAAGCTTGAACCGATTGATTAGATTGTATACTATAAGCACATGATCGGTAATAGAAGATTGTTTACTTCATATAAGGAGTATGATAGCGTAAATAGGTAACCTTTGAGGAAAGGTCATCGATAGACAAAGCATCAATGGTGGATCTTTATCTCGTGGTCTCGAAACAAAAATCATCAATTAAAATCGAGCTAGGTTTTCCTTTATGTTTATGAATCTTTATGTGATTTATATTATAGTTGTCAAAAATGCTATGTGAATTTGTTTGATGTTAGGTAGCTTATTTTTGTCACAACTTTAAATTTAGGAGAACTTAGAAACTTAAAGGCGATTAACATAAAGTTAGACTAAAATTGCATGGCATGTGTTTAGGAAATATATTATGTGTTTATAACTTTCATAACTTATATACATAATAATCTAAGTTTTAGGCCTTTTAGAATCATAAAAAATATCAACAACTAAACCCAAAAGAAAAAAATCAAGTTTTGGAAGTTGCTTTAGTATTTTGATCATAACTTCTTCGTCCGGACTCTGATTTAGTTGATTCAAAAGGCCGCGGAAAGGAAAAAAGAAGATCTACACTTTTAGAATGAATATTGCTCAGTCACTGGCACACTACCCCACGCGCCAGCGCATCACATGTTGTTTAGGTTATAGCAACTTTTTAGAAAACTCTTGTTTGGCGTCCATAATTCATAAAACTTGCTTCCCATACTTCATAAGGTTTAATTAAGATTTCTAAGACATAAAACATACAATTTTTATTACTAAAAATGGTAAATCTCTAGCTAAAAGTCATAGGAGAAATGAACTATATACGTGTGGTCTAGAGAAAAGTAATGCAAACAATAGGACTAGGAATAAAGTGTTAACTACTAGGGTTTTATAGTTGTTACACTTAGATTTGTGATGAGGTGTCATTTTATACACTTTTTCAGGGTCATTTAACCCCTTAAATCATGAAAATATCTCTAAAATACGTGCTTAATCATTTATTTTTGTGTTTTTAGCACTTGGAGGAAATACATGTGACTTGGGCTCATTTGGGGAAGAAACGAATAAGATTACAACTCTACACCAAAGTCGTTGAAGAAAAGAGCTCACTGGAGACGGCGTCAGAAATACTGGTGACGCCGTCAGGATTGCAAAGCGACGACGTCAGGAATTTGGTGACGGCGTCATGATCTAACCGACTTAAAGAAACCCTAGAATATTCAATGAGATGATGGCGTCACTAGATAAAGATGATCATTCAACTTGCGCGCGAAGTAGTAGATATTGTTTTGATCATAATTCCTTCATACGAACTCGGATTTTGATGATTTAACTGCCCATGCGACCGCGACGAGAAAATCTACAAGATGGTGAAAAAAGGTTGTAGCGACGAAGTCGCTAAAATCCTGACGCCGTCGGAACAAGCTGACTCAACTTATGCCAATAAATACAGCCTCATAACTTGGTTTTTTGCAAGCCCCAAACCCTAAGTCCGATTCTAGGGTTTGGGTAGGTGTTTTTCTAGCAACTTAGAGGGTCTTATTCCATCTATAAACATCTTGTAATGGTTTAGATTCTTGATTATATCTTTATTATGTCTTCAATTCTTATTGTTGATTGTTCTTATTCAAGTACGCTTGGCTAATTCATCTAGTATTTATTTGGGAATGCATAAAACTTGTCATTAATTAATTAGATCTTATTAAATTCTTATTGATGTTGTGGATCTTCTATATTCATCATCAAGGCGTGACAAATTCAATGAGTTTAATTGATTATAGTTTATACTTTTTATCTCATATTGCTTCTTGTGATGGATGTGCGCGTTAGGCTCTAGAAAACTGGCTATAAAATATTACATTAGCATAGACGTCTAGGGAAACGCAAGTGTGTAGAAAGAATACCATCAGTAACATTCTTCATACTATCTTACCCTTACTATGGTTGATCCCTCTTAAATGTTTTAATGCATGTAATATACTCTTAGGGGCCTTGTAATAGTCTTCATACTACCTTACTTGTGCGTTGCCTTAACGAAATATTATATGGACGGCGGGTTCATGTAATTCGTTCATGAATTAGGAAATACTTACACATTACATCGCAAGGGTGATAAAGCAATAGGTAGAATTGGATAGCTAGCAAGAAGTAGTGCATCCTAGGTAAATACGCTTCATTGTATAATTGTATTATTAGAATTATGAGTAGTTTAATTAGTTTAAAAACAAACCCCCTTCAAAACCTGAGATTTTACTTGCTTTCTTAAAATATAAAACTATAAAAATATTCTTCTTTCAATCCCTTAGACCTTAGTTAGATCTAGTTCGAGCCTTCCCAACCTATTCTCCTAGAGAATGATAACAACCCCCGAGTCCTTGCTACTACACTATAACGATTAGGTACTTTGCCTAGGAGTTATAAAACTCTTTGTGATTCACAACAATTTGTTTGGTCCGTCTCCAAAATAAAGTTATGGAGACAACTTTAAAGATTGTAGACGTTCACCCAAACTACACTTGGGTTGAGTTTGTAGAGTCTAAGGATTATGTCTTAGTGAATTTTATAAATTGCAATTTAGGAGCTTTTGTGAACAACATGGAATGTCTAATAACTTGTTGGGCCCGTTCACTTCTTAATTGAATGAGATTGTTGAAAGAACATATCGCAAGTTAAGAAAGATAAGTCGTGCTATGTTTAACGAGTAATCCATTCCATAAAAATTTTGGTGTCATGCATTAGATAAGGAAACATACATCTTTAATAGGGTTTATATTAGACAAATCATTAATAAAACACGCTATGAAATCCTTAGAAATAGGAAGCCATCATTAGAGTGCTTTAGGGTCTTTAGTTTCAAAGTATTTATACTTAACACTAAAGTACATCTCACTAAGTTCGACCCAAAGTTGTACGAAGGTGTATTTTTAGGATACTCTCAAACAAGTAACGCATACATAGTGCTTAATAAGGAAAAAATGAAAATTTAGGATTCGCTCAAAGTGACCTTTGATGAGAGTTTGCCCGAGCCTAAGCCATCTCATTCGGTAGAAGATAATAGGATCAATGAACCCATAGTTCAAGATTCGGTTAGGTCTCCGTCATTATAAGTTAATGCTTCAGAGCTGAGTTATCTTACAAGTTGTCAAAGAAGCTAGATGTCACCCAATAGAACAATCAATTGGTGAGTTAAATGAGAGGACACTTAGGTCTAAGACAAAACAAGCTTAGGATTTTTACATGACATTTTTCAAAGTCTAAATTGCACGAGTCTAGTTGAGGTTGTTCATGGTTGACATGCACCATAGGATATTGAATTGAGTGAGGTGTTGAGAGATAAGTTAGAGGTGTAGAAGTTATTTGCACAACCTTTATATTCGTATGCTCTTAGAGCTTATGTGCTAATGTGATATGTGCTAGGACTTATGTGAAAGGCATGGAAGTTAGGCAACATTGTTGTTTTAACGAGATGAGGGATAAATGTCAATACATTATTCAAACTATGGTTGACATTATCTCAGAATCTACATGTCAAACTGATGTAATATGAATAAGAAATTTGATCTACATCTTGTCAATATTATGGTAATCATCGCCTCACATATTTATATGTATGAATTCGATCTACTAGCAACATTGCATGTTCTATCCCCCGTAATAGACATAAAATATTAAATAGACAATTTCGATGACAAAATGACACATTGGATTGCAACTCACCCTTGTGAAGAAAATGTTATGTTTGTGTCAACTTGTTCATTTTATGTGTTGATTTGCATGCTATGTGTATTAGGGTAGAAAAGAAAAGATAAAACTTTATGCAAACATACAAACTTGTCACTAAGTTTAAGAGAATAACGTCTGAGTTTGGTATGGTATTGCACAACATACTAAAATACACAAAGAATAAATATGATAATATAGTATTATCGTCCGAGATACTATACACTTAACTTACCATACACTTTGATAGTTAAAGATTATCAATGTTGACACAATACATCGAGCCATAATTCCAAGATATTATGCTTTGGAACACTTTCACTTGTATAATGGAATATGAGTTCCTATATGTGTAAAATATCCAAAAAGATTAAAATACACATCGAAGTAGGTTTGATAACTTGGACTACTTATTCGAGCTCCTAAGTATTTTTCTTGCAACGCAATGGGAAGTTATCATTATTAAAAATTTAAAATGATGAGCAAGTGTTCCTCACAACCAACTATAATTGGAAGTATCATGCATTGATCGACAAATCATGATACATGCATGCACAATTATAGGAACTAGCTTGTGTTACTTGATCATCCAATTTCAACTAAAAACACAAACAAAGAATTGAGATTTCTAGAACTTAAAACAAAAGCAAGTTGTTTCAAATCAAGAGAAACAACAAACAAATAATAATATCATCAAACATCTAAATGGAATATCACAAGCATTAACTTACCAAACTTTTAAGAATATCATCCTAGTTTTCATATAAATAGTTGCACGACTTATTTGAGTGCTTTTTGTGATAGAAGATTATATGCCTACATGTGATTGTTTGTACGTGATTATGTGACTTTTGCTACTTATGATTGAAATGATATGCTTCGTGATTAATAGTCTCTATGAACAAGTTAGTTTGTCAAAAATTGAAAATACTTGGATGTTATGCTTACTTAGTGATGATATGAAAAATATGTTTGCATGAAAAATATGTTTTGATACTATTTGCTTATATGCTTACCTACCATGTTATTTGCTTACATGCCTACTTGCCATGATGGTAGTTGATTTCATGCTTATTGCTAATATGTTAATCGTTTGCATATTACCTACTTATGCTCATTTGTTAGACATGCATCTTTAAAAGTTAGGAAAATTAATTTTTAAAATGAGGTCATTTAAGGAAATGTGTATAGTGCACATCTTCATGTTTTTCTATATTTAGAATAATCTAGGCATTTTAGAGTGTGCTTTCTTTGGATAATATTAAGCTCTTAAAGCTTGACTTAAAAGATTAGGAATTACATGAAAGGCATGGATGAGATTATAATTAATTTGTTTCCTAAGATAAAGGTTATGTTGTAGTTTTTGAGGTCAACTTCACATCATGTAGGTGTTAACTTTAAGAGGTTGTATTAATCTATGGGAGAGTACACGGTGTCAATTACTCACTTAGTGATCCCCTTATGCCATACCTTATCATTAGGTAGTAACTCATGCTTAGCATTTTCGTGCGATTGGCATTATCAAGATATTGGGTGTGCTTGATTAGTATATACATACGTTATATGCCCACACAACTTTGGGTATAATTAGGATTGTGTTAGAAGTAAGAGTCTCCAACCTAGATTTGTGAAAAGTCTTCTAACCTTAGGAGTATATACGAGTCAAAAACTATACTCACATTGTTGGTGCAAATATTGCACAAAACTTCTAAACATAATGCACTCAAAGTTGCATTCATATCCTAGTAGGATTTTAAGTAGATGTCACGAATTAAGACTAGGCATACACACAGTTAAAAGTAATTTGATATCTATCACATCTCGCCTTGAACATATAGGTATCGATTTACACTCCTAAAGTGATCGTATGTGAAACTATGTGCTCTAATTTGAATATGTATTTTGCTTACTTGAGTATGTGATATATAGATGCATGATTGATAAATTTGCCTTGTGAATAACTATATGATGATGTTATGCATGTGATTCCTTGATTTTATAAACATTTAGATATGTATTATATGATTTCATGCTTGGACTAACCCATGTATTCAAATCTCCAAATTGTAGGCTAACCCACTTTGGACTTGAACATGTGTATGTGTTTGTAGCTTGTGGTGCTTTGTGTGTTTGTTTCTAGTTGTAGCCAAGAACACCGAGAAGGTTATGCTCTTAACCCATGGATATCCGCCTTGGAACAAGGGGGAGCACGTGTAAAGTTATCTACTTTTTACCTCTACAAAGATATCTACCTTCAAGTGGAAGACCATGATCCCACCTTGTTGATTTAACAAAAGAGGGAGAAGGAAAGAAAAGAGCTAGAGCTTACGGGGGAGAAGATAAGCTACTCAAACTCGATGAAGACAAAGTTCAAACTTCATTAAATTACAAGGCCACGATCAAGATGCAAGCTACATCAACGGCGGTCTTCATCTTGTAATTTTATTTTGCTTTTGAAATTTTATTTGGCATTATTAAAAAGGGGGAGATTGTTGGTGCAACATTGACAAAGATCTCCTTTATGTTTTGACGATGAAAAATGAACGTTTGCAACACTTAAAATAACAAAGGATAGCCAAAATCTAGAAAACCGAAGTTATGTTCCTGGTGCGCCAATGACGCATCAGCGCTGGGGGTAGAGTGCCAGAGGCTGTCTCGGTTTTATGGATTTTATTTTGTCGTCTTTCCTCTTACCCGACACATGGTGGGAAATGCAATTAAAGGTATGATGTACATGATATATGAGCTTTAGGAATACACATCCAACATGAAGTTTAGATTAGAGAGGAGCAGAAAGATGAGAAGAATACAATCTTTCCATTTTTAAGCAATTAAAACGCCAGAACTCGAAACCTTTTATCAATTCCCTATAGCCATAAGGACGAAAAATTCTTTATAATCCTAGTTAAAGAATTACTACTTTTAACTCATACGACATTATAACGAAAGTAGTTCATTTGACATATTCAAATTTACGTTGTTCCTAATCACGTAACGGGTTTTACTCTCTTATTGGTCAAACTAAGTCAAATGTCACTTTGCGTGAACGTATCCTTTCCTATTATGGGATATGCTTTACTTGAGATGCAAAGCACTTAGCTTGTTTGCATCAAGATGATTAGTGTCAAATCCATTATAGATAATCATTGATTAAAGTCTAAATGACTAATTAAGTTTATGGTATTTGAAGGTTAATCGTACTTTGAAACTTCCTACCTTTTTCTATATAAATGATTTACAAACTCCCACATGTATTCTTCACATGTCACATACAACTCACTTACTCTCATATAAACACTCTCCTAATCATTTGTTAATCCATTCTACCCAAAAAATGATTATTCACACCTTACACACACTCTAAACATTCCTTCCCTAAACCATTCCATAATCATCATTGCCCATCTCTTTTCTCTCTTATGGCAATGTGATTATCAACCCAATTAATCATTTTATTATCATTCTTATCTTCATCATCCTTATTACTTAAACCTTCCTCACTTAAACCTTCCCCAAAACACACCCACATGGACAACTCACATTCTCTTGAACCATTGTACCTTGTTGTACTTCTTGTCCCCCAACATTCCAACATAGGCTCCTGAACATCACATCCCAACATTCTTTACCATACATTCCCTATTCATTCTTCGTCTTTATTTCTACACTCACACACCTCTCACTTGAATTCAAACTAAACATACACTCTTAAAGCTTCCTCCCTACACCTCTTCTCACGCACCTCTTAGTTTGAATTCAAATCTCACACACTTCACCAAAGCTTCCCTCACACACTTTGCCAACTCACCCTTCCTAACATTTGAATTTTGAATATTAAATGTTAGGATCCATTCTATTACAATTATCCTTAACATTTTAAATTTGAAATTTTAATCACAAGCCACAGCCTTCCTTCTATCACATCACACTATCAAATCATGCCAACTTACTTCTAACCTTTATCCCACATGCATAATTGAATTTGAATTTCAAATTCTCACTCTCACAACATCCATACTTTTTCACCAAGTTTAGAATATTCCTTCGCGTATTCCTTTATCTCTTAATCATGCCAACTCATTAATTAAACCATGGTTAGTTTCCAACTAAACCATATACATGTGAGGAATACCAAATCCCACCCTTTTGTCCAATAGTTATTCTCGATCTCTTTGATATTGGACAAACATTCCCAAAATGCTTTTTACTACTTCATAAACGTTTTTATCAAATGGTTATTTGAGTTGGTTGACCTTGAGTGTAAGAATGATAGAAATGTCAAAGCGTGAAGTACAACTAAGAGTTTAGTAAGAGTGAAGCGTGAAGTTATACAATTATGGGGTTTAGCAAGTAGTGGGTAGTTAAAGTTCCAAAAACCATATAAAACCTGGCTGCGGGTTCCGTGCGTTGATAGAGGACTGAAAGTGCATGGCTCAGCGTGACCAGCTTGCTGGATGAATAATTGCCACTTCTAGTTTTTGGCTATAAAAGATACCCCTTGTGGCGTTTGTATTTCTCACCGCTTGCCATTCTTCTTCTCATTTTGTCTTCTCTTCATCTAAGTCTAAACCTCTTGTGTTCTTAATTCATCTCTTTTTTATCATCTATTGGAAGACACTATCTTTGTCGATCGAAGAGAGAACACACAAGTACCTAATCCACACTTGTATGTTATAGGTCTAGGGTCTTCTTTGTCATACCATTTATATTAGAATCGAGTCTCTAGGTTAGGTTAGGACTTGATTCATATCAAACAACTTTATTCAATTTGGTTTTAAGGGAATTCTTGTATCTTTGTGATCAAGCCTAGATCATTTGAGGATCTAGTTTGAGGTTTGGTAGAGCTGTACTAAAGATGAAGTTCTTAGATTGTTCCGGCTTAGTTTAGTATGCTTAGTGTGGCGTTCCTTAGGATAGAAAAAGCGATATCAGATTGGGTGATTTGTTGGGGTGATGGATATTAAGCGCTCTTGGTGCAGAATTTCTCTACAGAGCAGGTAGGAGGTAAGTAGAGTTATTCTTATGTGAGCGCTTATCTTATCGGTGGAGGGAAGTTGTAATATGGTTTATAGTCCACCATAAGGATTATACTAGAGTAATAGTATTGGTGTCGTGGATTCGTAACTAGATGTATGGACGGTCTAAACCCCCGCTCGGAAAAAGTGAATATTATATCAATGGTCTCTCTGTTCTCTTCAGGGCTGCTCTATTCTCTCTTCTCTCTCTCTCTCTCTCTCTCTCTCTCTATCTTTCTTTATCTCTCTCTCTCTCCTACTTATTGCTCCTAATGGCTAAGTTACGATCATCTTACACACTCGATTCACCACTCGATTCCTTAGAGATTTGAAGTTTCATAAACTTTGAAGAAGTCAAAAAGACCGTATTCATTCCAATATACGGTTCTACACTAACTAACCCTAATATTGACACTACATAAAGAGGGTCCTAGTTCCTCATTTATTCATCCCTTCTTCTTTTTTCTCTCCTTTGTGCCGATTTAAGGAATCCCCAAGCAAGGGAATCCGAGATTTGGTATTCTAGTAAATCGAGTACTTGGTATTCAATAATCGTTAGTCGGTGAAATATCATTCGGATAATATTGGTAGACGTGTAGTGTGGATACACGTATAGGTTTCCTACTTTGGTAACTTGGGTTGAAGTTTCGTGCTTCTCGATTAAGCTTCGTTTCTTTGTTAGCTTATTTACTAAAAGGTATGCGGTTTCCATTTATTTATTTATGTTAATTATATATGCTATATGTGTTTAATTTCCGTTGCGTAGCTCGTATATTATTAGTGTAATAATAGTGTATTAGATCACTAATTCCAACAGTGGCATCACGAGCCGCTCAGATAGCTATATAATTACATAAAAAACGTGTAAAATGCTTTAAAACGTATATTTGTGATATTTTTCTTGCTTTTATGTGTGACCCCTTTAGGGTTTTATTTTTGTGAAAATAAATACTCCTAAGAGTCACTTAAAATATGGAAAAATAAATATGGTTCGTGTTTTTACATGCTTATACTCGTTTATTATGTAACTTGGTTTCTAATTCGCGTGTTTTGACTTATTGTTGCATATTTATTTATTTAAACTGTTAACCATGTGTTTACGTGCATGTAAACCTTGGTTCATTAAGCTTAATATGTCTATTATGTATTATTGTTAATGTGGTATGCTTATTTGATGCTTAAAACCTTGATACGCCTTGACTTTGCATAAGTGATTGATTGTTTATAAGTGCTAATTACTTGACCTTCGTCCACTAAACACTGATTTCCCGATAGCCCATGTGGAATTGGATCATGATTATTTTTTTTGGTAATTCTCAACTCAATTATCTAAAACTTTTATGTCAGTGCAAAAAGCAGGGACGACCTTTTCCTTATCAGTCCGTGGTTTAAAGTCGGAAATTCTACTCAATCACCTTTTGTAGTTTTCTTGTTTACATCAAGTATAGTGACCTCTGTAATCGAGTAATCAATGTATGTGTATCACGTGTTCTAGGATGATTCCGACAACATGTTGGGGGTCTTATTTTGGTGTTTGTTTGCGTATGTTGGTTGTTTTATGTGCATTAAATGTCTACGTGTTTTAGTATGATTAATTGTTCGAATTGGTTTTGCTATATATATTGTGGCATTTTTTTATATTTGTGAAAAAATAATTTTTGAAAATTAATATGGACTAAAATCACTCGTTCATTATGCTTATTGTGTATATTTGTTGATATGTACACTTTGCTAGATCGAGTTGCGATATATATGTAAAATTGTTATTTCTTGCAACGTTCAATAACACATGGGTTTAGTGGTTCGCAAAGGGATCCCGCGACGGAACAACGCAAGGATAAACATTTTTTACGTCAACGTTTTAATAATATTTATAGTATGTCGTAAATTTTATTAATGATGGAATAAATCCCTTATGGATATCTATCTAGGGTTTGATTATTTCCCATGGGATATTGCAAACTAAATGTGTTAACCCCAATCTTATAGATCACTTGTAGATTATAAAATATAAGAGATGGCTTTTAATACATAGAAATTAAAACAAAGAAGTGGAAACGAAGTTACTCCCCTAATAATAGAGATAAGGACTTCCTTAAATGACTTATTATAATGTTGCTGCTACTAGGCTCGTATGATACCGAAAACGAGGTTAGATAGTTACTTAGAGAGCCGAAGAAGATTGAAGTAGTTAAAGGGTCAGAGCCTTGACATTCTCCAATGGTGAAAAAGTAAATGGTCCTCGCTTTCCTATTGTTTCAAAAATGATAGAGGTAACAACAATTTATTTTATAC
This sequence comes from Tanacetum coccineum, assembly GCA_026074375.1. Classification (NCBI taxonomy): domain Eukaryota; kingdom Viridiplantae; phylum Streptophyta; class Magnoliopsida; order Asterales; family Asteraceae; genus Tanacetum; species Tanacetum coccineum. Next base: position 38,349 of record BQNB010036914.1, on the reverse strand, counting down.
GAATGTTACATTGTTATACCTTTTACTTGCATATTAGTGTAATCTGTAATAGTTTTGTGATTTTGTGTTATATATATTTTTGTGATAGATATCTTGGCAATTCAAATTTCAACTGTGGCATCTGAAGCGGCGTTAGTTTAGTACGGATGTGACGTGTATTATAGACCCCTTAGAAACTGCTTGTCAACGGACGATTGTTGAAGCTTTTGATTTTCACCCAGATGGGGTGAGAAGTCAAGAACGCAATTTAATTAGGATGATGTTGAAGATCTTATTAAAGACGATGAGATTGTGAAAGATATGGAAGAACAATTAGAGAAACTAACCGAAAGAGATAAAGCGAAACAAACGCGGGGGTAATGATAAACGTTTTTCTTAGTTATTTGTTAGGACAACGTTTGACAGTTATTTTATTTTGTTTTTCAGATTGTTATGCAATTATTGAACTTGTGTAAGTTGTAACTATAGAATGGTTGTTTATTTTAACTTATGCATTAGTTGTTAAATGATATTGCTTTTAGCATAAATGGTTGCAAATGCTTTAAAAATATATTTTTTTGCTTTTTATTGGCTTAATTCATTAGTGCATGAGATTTTTTTTTATAGATATCGGTTCCTATCTGGGTAGAACCGGTAACCTAGAACCGGGACCGGAACCGGAACCAAAAAAAACTATTTGGTTTGGTTCTCGGTTCTTATTTTTCTTAAAATTTTGGTTCTCGGATCCATTCTGTTTCCGGTTTCAGTTCCACCGGTTCTAGAACCCAATGACTCATTCCCTAGGAAGACCTTTTTCATTGTCAGTCGTGTTCTACACAGTCAGAACTTTATGCTCAATCACCATTTTGTAGTTTTTTTGTTTAAAAGTTAGTGGACATTTTGCAATCGTGTAATCGTGTATGTGTTTCACGTGTTCTAGGATGATTCCAGACAAACATGTTGGGGGTTTTATTTTGGTGTTTTTTGTGGTTTTTGCGTATGTAGGTGTTGTTTGTATGGTGCATTAAAATGTCTTACATGTTTTTGTTATTAATTGTTCGGAATTGGGTTTGCTAATTATATTGTGGCATTTTTTTTATATTTGTGAAAAAATGATTTTCGAAAATTAATATGGACTAAAATCACTCGTTCATTATGCTTATTGTATATATTTGTTGATATGTACACTTGCTATGATCGAGAAGTTGCGTTATATATGTAAAATTTTTATTTCTTGCAACATTCTATAACACATGGGTTTAGTGGTTCGCAAAAGGGATCCCGCGACGGAACAACGCAAGGATAAACATTTTTTACGTCAACGTTTTAACAATATTTATAGTATGTCGTAAATTTTGCTAACGATGGAATAAATCCGTTGTGGATATCTATCCAGGGTTTGATTATTTCCCATGGATATTTAAGCTTATTTGTAGTAATATATATTTACTTATACTTAAATATTGCAAAATAATGTGTTAACCCCAATCTTATAGATCACTTGTAGATTATAGAATATAAGGGATGGTTTTTAATACATAGAAATTAAAACAAAGAAGGAAATGTTTTAAAAATGTTGATGTTACAAGGATGTATGCATGCTTTCTTGTACACATTTCTGGTACACTTATTTTATCAAAATATTTATACCATGTAAATTAAGTCATTTACGATGCAAGTACGAAATCACGTGAGTTTGTTTTTTACTCTAATGTTTTTACTCTAAGACAGTCTTAGGTGAATTGCAAAACAAGGTAATATTAAAATCGTATGGTCACCTAAAACTGTATAATTACTGATTTTGTGTGGGATGACTTATATCGAGTATGGTTGGTTAGGCCTTCGACCCGAGGCATACGATGGGGCGAAACATGCCAACTTGACAATGTTATTCAGGATAATATTGCCTTGATCTTGACATTATAATTCTGGATTATGATGTCTTGGGCGCCATATTGCTAAAAGTTGCACATGTAGGCATTGATCATCCGCTAATTACCTTTTGAGTTTACCATTTCTAGTAGATCAACTATATTAATGGTCAAACGTCAACTTAGATATGAATCTTCTTAAAATGTAACTGTTTATTTATATAAACATGGGTAGTTAATTGTTTAAGTGATTATTTATTGAAAATACTAATATTTTCTCAACTTTGATTGTTTTCTAGATGGCTGCTGCCCAAAACATAAACAATTCGCCTCTCAGGTCAATTCTTACGAGTGAGAAACTTATGGGACCAAATTTTATAAACTGGCATCACAACCTAATAATTGTGCTTAGGTGTGAGAAAAAGCTGAGATTTGTGGAAGAGCCTTTGGCACCAGCTCCTGATCCTGAAACTGCTGACCCATAAACTATTGATGCATATTATAAGTTGATCAATACTGAACAAGAGGTCGCATATCTTATGCTTTCGAGTATGTCTCCAGATATCCAGAAGACCTTGGAAAACTCCAATGCATTTGATATGTTGAAAGAACTAAAAAAATGTTCGAAGAGCATGCTAAACAGGAACTGTTTAAAACAGTCAAAGCATTCCATGCTTGCAAACAAGAGGATGGTCAGCTAGTGAGCTCCTATCTCTTGAAGATAAAGAGCTAATTAGACACATTGGAACGCCTAGGTTTCCCTATGCCTAATAAACTTGGTATGAGTCTTATCTTGAATTCTCTCAACAAAGACTATGAATTGTTCGTTCAGAACTATAATATGCATAGCATGGGGAAGACAATAGCTGAGCTACATGCTACGATCAAGCAAACTGAAAAGGGGCTTCCTAAAAAGGTTGATACTCCCGCTGTACTTTCTATTGGGGGAGGTAAGATCCATAAGGACAAGAAGAAACCGCAAAGGGCTAAGGGAAAAAGGCAAAGGAAAGACTAAGCTTCCTTATGATCCTAAGCCAAATATCCCACCGTCACCAAAGAGAGATAATTCGGTGAAAGACTCAATCTGCTACCATTGCAAAGAGGTGGGTCACTAGAGGAGAAATTGTCCTGCATACCATGCTGAGTTAAAGAAGAGAATGAATGCTAACATGGCTAGTACTTCAAGTATCCTCACTATAAGACTCTATGCTTTTTCTAATAAGTCTTGGGTGTATGATACGGGTTGTAGTACTCTTATCTATAATACTTCTCAAGGACTTAGAGAAGCAGGAAGCTAACACATGGAGCTTTGAGTTTGTACGTGTGCAATGGAATGCATGCAACTGTCGAAGCTATTGGAAGTTTGATTTAATTCTTCCTAGTAGTTTAATAATTGTATTAGACAATTGTCATTTTGCACCTACTATTACTAGGGGTGTTGTTTCACTTTCCTGATTGGTTGACAATGATTATATTTTTACGAATTATGGTATTTATGTTTCGAAAGATGATGTGTTTTATTTTAATTCAATTCCACGTTATGGTATTTATAAAATAGATATGCATAATCTTTATCCAAATGTTAGTTTTATTTATAATGTTAGCAACAAAAGAGCTAAACATGCGTTTGACTCCACATCTATGGCATTGTCGTCTTGGTCATATAAACAAAAAGCGCATGGAAAAGCTTCAATGTGATGGGATCTTGTAACCCACCCACGATGAATCCTTTGACAAATAAAAATCTTGTATATTTGGAAAGATGGCACGTAAGTCTTTTCCTCATCAAGTGAAAAGAGCTAAAGAACTATTAGGTTTTATACACACTGATGTATGTGGCCCGTTTAGAACTGTGTCAAGAAAAGGTACTAGTTACTTCATAACCTTTACTGATGATTTCAGCCGTTATGGTAATGTTTACTTGATAAAACATAAACATGAGGTATTTGAAACATTCTAGGTTTTTCAAAATGAAGTTGAAACTCAACTTGGTAAGAAAATTAAAGTTATTCGATCTAATAGAAGAGGCGAATACTTAAATCATAAGTTTCTTAATCATATAAAAAGTTGTGGTATCGTATCTCAACTTACTCCACCTTATACACCACAACATAACCAGGTGTCTGAGAGGAGGAATCGAACTATACTTGATATGGTTCGATCCTTGATGAATCTAACAACTCTGCCAAAGTCCTTTTGAGGATATGCTCTAGAGTCTGCTTCTCGCATACTCAACATGATTCCAACCAATAAGATTGATAGGACACCATATGAAATATGGCATGGGAAAGCTCCCAAGTTGTCCTACTTAAGGGTTTGGGGTTGCGAGGCACTCGTAAAATGAGACACACCTGACAAACTTAATTCCATATCCATTAAGTGTATCTTTGTAGGATACCCAAAGAAAACGATGAGTTACTACTTCTACTACTCTAGTCGAGAGCAATATTTTGTTGCTCGAAATACTGAGTTCTTCAAGAATAGTCTCACTTTACAAGAAGCAAGTGGGAGTCAGACATGTCATGAAGCGAGTGGGAGTGACGTACGACTTGAATTAATTTAAGAAGATGACACACAACATTATAAAAATACTAGCGAACTACACGATGAGGTCGAGCTCCATAGTGTGAAAGTTCCCATTCGTAGATCCAAAAGGATATCTCAAGCGCCTGATAGATATGGTTTCTATGTAGACGCCAAGATGCATGAATTAGAGGATTGATATTGTATAAATCATCCTTATTTTATAAGGCAATAATCCATAGTTTGGTCCATATTAGTTCTTGTTTGATGAAATATGTGCTTAATTACGTTTAAAAGTTGTTTTGTAAGGTTGGTATGATGTGGATGGAGCGGATTATAGATGGATAGAATTACGGATCAAAGATGGATGATATTGAAGTGTTCGAAGAACATTTCTGCCCAGAAGACCATACAGCCATATGCTTTTAGACCATATGGCCGTATACTCCAAGTTGAAGAATTTATGGAAAACTAGACCATACAACCGTATGCTTCTATACCATACGCCCGTATGCTAAAAATGGAAGAATTATTGAACATTAGATCATACAGCCGTATGCCCATACACCATACAGCCGTATGATACCTGCATCAGGGGTATATATGCTTGAAAATTAGGGTTCTTATTCATTCTCTTCCACCACACACCAAGTGACGGCTCAAGAACAACCATTAGAGATTTTTAGGGGTTTTTGGAGTACTTGGAGAGGAGAATAACACCATTTAATTCTCGTAGACATTTTTGTAATTAATGGGTAATTCATGACTTTTGATTTATGATTATGTCTTGTTTCTTTTTCTTTACTTGTTTGTTTGAATCACTCATTATGAGTGAGTAGTTTATTAGTGTTTACTTAGATTAGATATAGCTTGTGGTTAGATAATATAAACTTGGTGTGATTGTGCAAAATCCATTTGGCGGTTTTTGATGAAATGAATATTTTGATGTTTTCTTTGTTGATTTCGTTTTTACGCTTAGCTTGGGACTAGTGAAGAATCGGGGACGATGAATTTATCTGTCAGGACATCCGCAGATTATTCTATGGGCGCTTCTCATTCTATGATCCCAATGTTGATATAATAAAGGAAGTCAAACAGATAGTCGAGAAAAGAAAAAGGAAAATCCAAAAATATTAGGGATAGTTAGTGTACATATAAAAAATATATATATATATATATAAAAAATGGTGAAAACGGGACTTGTCGGAACTATTGATTTTTTATTTCCCTTAACGAACACTTAGCTACTTTTCGAGGTCATTAGTCGAGGGGGATCGAGATTCTTAGTTTCGTAAATGTTTACTTCATAACATTGCGTGAGGACACGGCAATACCTTAGTATGGGGGATTTTGGTATGTGCTTAATTACACATACCTTTTTCCATTAAAAACGGACTAAAATGACCAAAAACAGACGAAAACTGCCAAATATATGTTTGTTTTGCATTTGTGTTGTGCAGAAAACGGATATCTCACAAAAGGACGAAAAACAAAGCCAAAAATGACAAAACTGAGTACGAAATGGAAAAGTGTGAGAAGACGAAGTAAAATCAAAGCCAAAGAGTAAATCAAGCCAAAAAGTCAACAGAAAAGTCAAATAGTCAAAGTTAAAGTCAACCCCGACAGAGTCAAAGTCAGCTCCGAGAAACTGAAGCAGAAAATACAACTTGAGGGACCAAAAATGCCAAATCCCTAAGTGTATTACAAGAAGAAAAAGACTACAAGGGTGGAATTTGCAATTAATTCAAAATACAAGTAGAGGGACATAATCTGCCAAGTCCCCATACTTGTATTACACAAGGACTATGTTTGCAAAAGACATATATAAGTTGAGGGGGCTTTCTTGCCAAACCCTCAAACTCATTTAACCACAAGGACCATGGATGTAAAACTCCTATACGACTTGGGGGACCTAATTTGCCAAACACCCAAGCAAATTTCTCTGTCCCTTATAATACTCTTTCCCGCCATTCCCAAAACCCAAGTATTGTACATCTTTTACCTTTCCATCCTTTTACCCTGCAACCCCATTAAACCCTGGAAAATCCCTCTCCTCCCCCTCCACTAAACTCACCCAAGCTATAAGATTGCTAAGTTGGCAATCCCACCACTCCCTAAGCTTAATTCGACGGCTTAGATGGACTCAAAAGAAGCACAAGTTGATTTGGATGGCTAAGATTAGCTTTTGGAAGACTCTCACACAACTAACACACCCTTTGAAGCTCTCACAAGAAAAGCACAGCTGCAAGACCAAGAAAAGAAGAATTAGGCATTAAATAGGACCCTTTTGTAAGCCAAAAAGGAAATCTTAGCTTAATCTTAGTTTACTTGTAATCTTCATTAAGTCACTTTACTTATTTTCAGCTTATTAAACTTTTTCTTTCAGCATTGTATCAATTTTAAAGTTTAATGAAATTTTGAGGTATTTAAGTTAGATTTCAATCTTTAAACTCCAAGTGTTAAGTTGTTAAATTGTGTTAAAGTGAGGTTAAAAAGCTCTTAGAATAGCTTATTTATAAGCTTTCTTCACTGAGTAAACTAAAAAGTTAAGTAGAAAATTCAAAAAAAAAAAAAAAAGTCCACCCTCAATTACCACAGCTTACTTTTTGGAAGATAAGCCAATTATGGAAGGGCTTATGGACACCACCAGCTTATCTTTGATAAGTTGGAGCTTGTAGACAAAGCTCTTAAAGAGCTTATTTGCCCTTGTTTAGAGCAAAGGGCTTTGTAAGTCCTCTTTTCTTCATTTTAGCTCATTTTCTTGCATTTGCTTATTTTCAGCTTATTTGTGCTTATCTCCTGTTCCAATATGCTTATTTATGCTTATTATTGCTGTTTAGTGCCTAAAATATAGATCTTGTAGTTTAAAATCTCATTTTACAAGTTTTTCTTAAAACTGTCACTTTTAGCTTTTGTAAACTGTTGGATTTTTAATTTGCTTATTTTAGTGCTTATTTGCTTTTGTCTTGTGCTTATTTGTGCTTAATATTGATGTGTGATTATCTTTTGTTGAGTCCCCGTTAGGAATTATGAATTTCTAGTTCCTACTGTTCCTACTGGCAGTACAAAGTTCCTACTGGTAGTACAATTGTTCCTACTGGTAGTACAAAGTTCCTACTGGTAGTAAGATTTAGATTTAGTCTTCCTGGTCTTTTGGAAAGTATTAAAACAGCCTTAAAAAGCCATTTCAATACTTAAAGGGGTGTTTGGGTTAAGACCCAAAATGGGTCAAAAATGTCTAAAATTTCCTATTTACGGTTCAGTTTTCACCAATTTTTGATCTCACTTTTAGGTTAGTTAGATTAGGTTTTAGGTTATCATTTTTTGAGCATAAGCTCATTGGAGGGTGAACTAAATCTGTTTGAGGTTTGTTTAAAGTTTTGAGCTTATTTCAGTAGCTTATTTTAGGTCTAAAAGTGCTTATTCTCATTAAAATCCAAAAAATAGTAGTGTAGTCATTTGTGCTTATTGTGCTTATTTCAGTGGCTTATTTAAAAAAGTGAATAGGTGGGCTTAATAAGGACTCATTAGTGAGCTTATTTCCAAAAGCCCACTTTTCAGTTTGGCTTATTGGTGATTTTAGCTTATTTTCATTTTGGCTTATTTAGGAAAATTTTGGAGTTTACTACTTTTTGATGCAAATTGAGTTAAGTTAAGTTGTGTTTGGTTGAAAAAGCTTTTTGGAATCAGATTAAGCAACATATAAGCTTTCCGAAACATCTCTCCTTTTTGAATTTGAGCTTATTTTGAGTTTGTAGTGTCCAAAATACCAAAAAGACAAAATAAAAAGCACTTTCTGCAATCAGCAGCTATTAAGCCCTTTTTTGGCTTATTGAGTGCTTATGTTTATAAGGTGTCTTTGTTAAAGTTGCTTAAAAACATGTTGTGAACAACTTTCGTGTTTTGTGTTTTGGCTAAAAACGATTTTTAAAATCAGCACCTTTTTGGGGACTTGGTATCCTCTAAAAATCGGGATTGGTGTTCAGGGTAGGATTTTTTTGTTTTATATTTGGTACTTTTGTCTCAAAATAGTCCAGGTCGTTAGGCATTGTTAGTCCTTATTAGTTTTAGTTCTAAATATTAGTTTGGTTAGTTGTTAATTAGTTTAATTAAGGCTTTAATCATTAGATATAATTCTTGGGCTTTTAGTTTCTTAATTTTTGCACTTTTGCTCACATCTTGTGTAATTTTTATGAAATTTTTTTGGTTAAATATTTTTAGAATCTAGGATTATTTCTGTAGTTTTTAATCATTTGAATCTTAAAAAAATTCATAAAAATTAAATAATTATCCGGAAAAATATATTTTAATTTTTTTTTTTATTAGTTTGTAGGTAAATTGTTTAAAGTTTTGAGGGTTTTAATTTTTCAAAAATTCAATTTTTTTAAAAGAAGGGTTTTGACCCCGTTTTTCTTTTGACTCGTTTTTTGGTCCAAACGACCTCCGTTTTCGTTCTAGTTTTTTTTTATACTTGTTATTTGTCATTTAGAACACATTTGAAACGAAATTTAGTCTTGGGTTTTATATTTGCAAATCTTAGCGTTTTCTATACTCGCATTTTTTACTTATGTCTTAGTTTTTGGTTTAAATTGTTCTTTAGCTTTCGTTTTTAGGTTTTATTTAATCGTTTTTGCATATTTAACTTGTAGAAATTGAAAACCAATCATATACATTTCATATTTCAACTCGTTTATCTATTCGTTCATTCGATTTTCCATTCAGGCCTCGTTGAGACTTAACGACCCGGTGGATCAAATTTCGGACATTATAATTTTTATTTTTGTGAACTTTAACAATCCTTGGCTAAAGGTATTGGTTTGAAGTGTTTGCTTTATATATTAATATTTATATTTATATATTTTATATAATATTTATATATATTTTTATTTTTGACGTACATCAATTTGTGGGCCGTTGCCGGGGAAGGCCTGAGAAAACGATTATCGTTACATTTGACAATTTGTGTTTGAATCTGGTGAATATTTTCTTCTATAAAAATATAAAAAGTACAAACAATTTTCTTTCATTTCTTTTATAGTATAATTTATATTAAAAACAAAAGACAAAACCAAAAATATAAAAAAACATTGTCCATTAAAAAAAGAAATAAAATTCACAAATTGGTTAAAAAATACCAAAATTAATATTCTAATTGTGGTATTTTACATAATATCTTCGGTGGTGAACTTGTTGGTTCCCAACTCAGAACAAAAGATTTAAATGCTTGCCATTTTTGTCGCTTACGACCTACGGCTCACCTAGATTTGATTAACAAACTAAAGGTGGGTATTGGAGGGGTGTTCGAGGAAAATTACGAAACCCCCCCGAAAGGAGAAATAAGCTTCGCGCTTCCTACTCCTACGATCGCTTTTGGTTTTTTATTTTGAGAGCTACCGTGAGTAAGTAGATTATTTGGTCTGAAGTTGTCTTACCTCAATGTCGGTAAAATACATTGTGAATAAATCATTGATAAAACCAAAAAAATAAATAAAAAAATTAGTGTTAAATTTTTCTTTTTTTATTTCGATTTTTGTGCATGCCGACACCTATTCTCTATGCCACGTAAACTTCTACACATACATGTCCGACAAACTTTCTGTTGAATCACAATTCTTGAGAAAACCAAAACAATCAAGAAAATTTCAATCTCCCATAGTTACGATGGCTGTAATCGTAACTATGGTCGCAATTACTCGAAACACCCACCGAGGGTTAGAGGGATTGCGATCGTTGTTCCTCGAAATTAACTGAAGAACACTTTGAGATCAAGCATGGTCTACTTAATCTTATTCAAACAAGCAATTATTTGGAACATGATAAAGAAGGAAACACATGATCACATCCGATTATTTCAACAAGATCTACTTCCTACGATGAAGTTTTCTCCGAAACGCTCCGAGTACGTCGGTTATGCTTATGCTTTTCCCATTTTCCCCTCCGTGGGAGCAGCCCGATTTGGCTCGAACAAAGAACCCCCTTAATCGATTTTCTTTTCATGCGGATGATTTGTCTAAAATGTCATTAACAAATTTTTCCCTCCCTTCCAAAACGACAAATCTTCGTAATGATTTACACAAGGTTTCAACAAAGATTTGCGAATCATTTATGAAGTATGGGATACCGATTCAATGATTTCTTAGGCATAAATGCAGCATCATGGGTTTTCGGAATTGATTCAAACTCGATACATTCTTATAAAAAATGCCTTTTAACTCAAATGATAAGATTTATTGAATTCCGCAGCGGGTGGTGGTACTGTTGGATATTAAAATGACCCTGAGAATGGTCTAAAAATCATCGAGAGCAAATAAAGTTCGTAATTCACGAGCAAAACACGTTGTTGCTTAAAGTGAGTACAAGCATTCCACCTACGGTATCTCTACCCGATGTCTCTTGAACTCAAGATATGGTCAAAGCCATTGCTCTTAATAGAAAAATCATTCCCAAGCTCACCGATTACCAAAATGCGCGCTCGGTTAAAAGCGGTGACCGACATCCAATGGTTGCAAAACCAAATTCGACCTCCCGGTTTTCACTCCTTATAACATCAAAACAACCAAATCGGGGGAACAATTTTAACCCAAAATCGGTGGAAATAATTTCAGTCAAGGGACTCTTACCAACCCAGAGTTAAACAACCACGCTTATCAAGCTTTGGAGTTTTACAAGCTCCCGCCTCCTCAAACACAAGGTGTGTAAAGGACAAATTTTGATAGCTACGTAAAAGCCTAATGACGCGGTTTTTTGAAGAAATATGCTATAACCAAAATCAAAGTTTTGCAAAACCAAAGGTCAAAACCTGAGACTCAATTCGAAACAAACTTGGCTACTTCGATCAAAGGCTTGAATGTAATGCTAAGTAACTTTTTCACAAAATGAATACCAGCCTTTATTCAGGTTCGGGATCTCTCCATGGTAACACCGTTACTAACCGAAGGAGGATTTGAAAGGTATCACACACCGAAGTGGTTTGCTTGATCAACGGACCCCATGATTCCTCCACTTCACCTTCTTCTTCGAAAGTTAATGAATCGTGATACCGAGGTTACAAAGGACACGATGCTTCCTACTAATAACGGAAGCACCGAAGACGTCCAACCTCCGGTAGTTCAAGTCCAATCTCAAAATCCAATTTCCGAGCCCGATGTTGAGCCCGTTAGTGCTCCGATGCCTAACCAACGAACATCAATTCCATTTCCTTCAAGAAGAAATGATGAAAGACGTCGTGAAAAAGCTAACGATCAAATTGAGAAATTTCTACTAAAATTTTTAGAGATTTGAGTTTCAAAATTAAGCTTTCGGATTGCCTTGACCTTATGCCAAATTTGCTCGACTCTCTAAAAACTTTAATCGGGAAAAAAGTGAAGTTGAGTGAAATGGCATAGTACTTCCATTGAATTGAGAATTGCTCGTCGGATCATCCTAAACAATGTTAACGAAAAAAAAAACTTGGAGACCGGCCCTGATCTTTCCTTATTTCATGTGAATTTTATGGGATTATACATGCAAAACGCCTTGGACGAATCTCAGGCTGCGAACGCAAGTTGAGATTGAGGGGTGAAGGAAGGAAGAATGGGGGGGAGGCGAGGGAGGTTAGGTCGCAATGGTGGTCGGTAGGAGCACGCTAGTCGGGATGGTGAGCCGGGCCTGTATAGGAAGGGGTGGGGTGTCCGGCAAGAAATGCGGGCGGTGCGGTGGGGGGCGCCAGAGGTTTAACGTTGGGAGTACCTCCGGGGCGAGGGTGTGCCCGCAGGCAAGGGGGGTTGAGAGGGTGGTTACGCGGGGGGGGTGGGGTGTGAGGGTTGGTCGTGGTATGGTACGGCGTAGGAGGGGGCGTGGAGGGGGGGGGTGGGGCGGGGAGTGGAGGTCGGGGGGGGGGGCTGGGGGTTTGGGGTGGGCGGGCGGGGGGGGGCGCTTTGGGGGGGGGACGGGGGGGGAGTCGCTCCCCCCCCCCCCCGCCGCAAGCATTATCTCTATGCCATATTCCGTATGGAAAAGATCTCTCTCTTCCCAACTAAACCACCGATTTGCATGACGATTGAGTCTAGCGGAGTCAGTTTATTCTATCACGGAATCCGATCGGTTTTCGCAAAGACGTCCGGTTTAATGGTGGGACAAGGGAAGTTCCAGTTTCCAGCTCAGATTTGTGGGGCGTAGATTTTTGAAACCAGTCCCCCGAGTACCTTTAATTCTCGGGAGAAGTTTCTTAAAGACAAGTAGTTGCGTGGTGATAGTTGTTTACGAAGGTGTGGAAATAACCCTTCGTGTTGGCAAAGAGGCCATAACTTTCAATCTTGACCAAACTTCGAGATACTCGGCTAATTACATTCATTATGACGGTTTAAACCGAAATCGACGTCCATGAATTGGCAAGTGAAAAGCTATCACTCCCGGTTAGTAGTTTTAGGTTTTTATGATAGTTGATGGAAATACGGTAATCCTTCTCCGGTTACGATCTCAAGTATTTCAAATTCGTCGACAACCACTAACTCCATTCGGGGTAATAGTGATTTTCTTCTTCGCGAAGGAAGCCATTGCTTTTATAGCTATCAAATGGAAGAAACCAAATTTCCGGGATATTGAATGCTACTTACTATGATCCGGAGGGTGACATTCTTATTCTGGAAGCATATCTCACATAATGAACCGTTACCTCTCTTCTGAAATCATAAAGATTTATTCACCCGGAATCCGGGATAGAAACTTTAAGTTGGTTGAAGCTAAAAACCGGTTAAATCATCACCAGATGAGCCTACTACGAGGTTTGAAACTCAGGACTTGCACCTCTTTTTTGAAACCGCATTTTTGGAAGGCGATGACCATGTTGCCGTAATAAATTGCGGATAAGACTTGTAGGCATGAGGACAGAATGGCAGCTCTTATCAAGGTTACTAATGTCCCGCTCAAGCGAGCCACTCGCTTGGGGGAAAACTCTCCGTATCAAGGGAGGTACGTTATGATCCAGGTTTTGTTCTTACCTAAATCCTTTAGGGAAGAGGGACATACGAACCAACAGTTCAGAGTCAAAAGAAGGGTAAAACCAAGTTCCACGGACGTCATCTAAAAAAGAGGTTGAAAATAATTTTGATTCCCGGCGGATTAAGTTATCCGATCTTCTGACAGTCCATGGGTAAGCCTGAGTAAACTGTGTACAAAGAAGGATGCATAACCGTCGTCATGAATGGATGATAATGATTGATACCGACTAGATTGGTCCGGGGTGGAGAGTGTGCATTGACTATAGAAATTTGAATGAAGCACCCGAATAAAAGACCATTTTCATTTTGCCCTTAAAGGTTCACAAATGCTCGGAAAGAAATTGCGGGAAACATAAATTAATATTGGTTTCACTCGATGGCTTTCTAGGGTTATTTTCAGATTCCCATTGACCCGAAAGGTTCAACGAGAGACAAACATTCACTTGCCCATACGGTATCATTCGCCTATGCGCATGCCTTTTAGGGCTATGCAATGCACCCGGCACGTTTCAACGATGTTTGAATGGCATCTCTCCATGACATGATCGGAAAAGACAATGGAAATGTTCATGAGAATTAGTATGACTTCTCGATCATCCAGGGTTCTTTATCTACATGCACTATCGATTTGGATAAAAAAAAATGTTTTTTTTTTTTTTAAAACGGTTTGTGGGGAAAACACCAATTTGTCCCTTAATTGGCGGAGGGGGGGAGAGAGGACAAGGGGGGGGAGGACAGTTGAGGGGAGACAGGAAAAAGGGGAGGAGAGGGAGGAAAAGCCTTTTTTTATGGTTAAACGAAAGGCATTGTTTCTTGGACACAAAATATCTAAGTGGGGGAATTGAGGTCATCGTGCTTCTAGTTGAAGTTTTAGCCAAGCTCCCTCACCCGACTACTGGAAGGTTCCTTTGTTATTTGTCGTAGTTTTCTTGGGCATGCCTGGTTTTTTACTGGACTGTTTCTACAGGACTTTCAAAAATTGCCCGTCCAAAGAATGGACCCACTTTTGCTTGAAAAAGAGTCTCCATTTTTTTCTCAAAAGAGTGTATCGAATCCTTTAATACACTTAAATAAGAAAAATTGAACCAGACTCCAATTTTGAATTGACTCCCGACTGGGACTTGTCCTTCGATTCTAATGTGTGATGTCAAGCGACTTTGAAATTGGAAGGGCACGTCCTAGGGAACGAAAAAGAACAAGCATTTACAACCAAATCTCACTATGCCAGCCAAGACAATCGACCGAAGCTCAAGCCACTACACTACGACGAAATAAGATATTACTTCCGTAAGTGTCACGATTTTGGAGAAATTCCGGTCATATCTCGTTTTGTCCAAAGCATTAGTGTACCACGGGACCATTCTTCTATAAAGTATCTATTTTCTAAATAAGACCCGCTACATGCATAGGCCATTATCAATTCATGTTGTGAACATATATGATGCTAAGGCAAAGCAATGATGCGGTTGGATCCTTTTGCTCCATAGATTTCGATGTTGAGATCCGAGATACAAAAAAGGTGCAGGAAAACTTAGTCGCCCCGAACCATCTCTCCATGACTTGGTGAACAAGGAAATCAGGAAAACATTTCCACTCGAGACTCTATGGATCGGTTCTCCATTCGTCGATGATTTAATTACCCTCCATGTTTGCAGATTTTGCAAATTACCCATGCGGGGAACTTCCATTGTCAAGGGAATGTAGTTTTCCCAAACAGAAAAAAAACAAGGTTTTTCATAAGATGTCAATCATTATTTCTGCGGACGTCCCCTTTCTATTCAAGATCTGAGCTGACACAAGTTATTAGGCGTTGTGTTTCGGGGCAAAAGGAAGCTTTTGACTTTCTCAAAGACTTGCCACAGTGGACCCACCGTGGGTCACTACGGTTGCCAATTACACCGCTAAAAAGATCTTCGCATTCAGGATTTTATTGGCACCATAACTCTACAAGGGATGCCCACGGACCTTTGTCACCTGATGTGACATTTGTCAAACGTCTAGGCAAAATTTTTGCCTACGTGATGAGATTGCCACAAAACTCTATATCAAAAGTCTTGACGAAATCATTGACTTTTAGGGGAATTGATTTTATGGGGCGTTCCTGTCTTTCAACGAGGGAACAAACTATATACTCGTGGCAGTCGATTACTTATCATAATGGGTTGATAGCGCTAAGCAGCTCCCCACACCTATGATGCCCGAGTTGTTTGAAATTTTCTTTAAAACTCTCTTCTCCAGATTTTGGGTGCCCTTCGTTGCAATCATAAGTGATCGCGGAAATCCTTTTTTGCAAATGACAGTTTGCAATGGTCATGCTAAATACGGAGTAACCATCGTCTCTCCTCCGCATATACCCACAAATAAGTGGGCTAGGTTGAGGTATCTAATCGTGGCCTTTGAAAAGATATTCTTGATAAGGACGTGGGCAAAAAAAAATCATGCCTCTTGGGTCAGGGATAAACTGGGATGACGCTTTTGGGCCATGCAGTTTAAAGCCCTTACAAAACTACCATCGCGGATGCACCTCTGTACAAGCTTGTATACTGGAAAGGCATGTCATCTACGATTGATGTTGGAGCACAAAGCTTCTGGGACTTAAGCATACAAACTTTAATATATAAACCGCGGGGATCCAATGGAAGAAAGTTCTGCTCAACGAACATTTTGGAACTTCGTGATCATGCATCTATGAAAACTCCTTTGATCTATAAAGAGGAAAATCCAAGAGAATCCATGTCTCCAAGATAATAAATCCGCGTTTTTCAACAGTCGGTGATCCGTAGGTCCTCCTCTTTAACATCTAGATGAAGATTTTCTGAAGCGCCAAGTTAATTTCAAGAAAAGCTGGAGTGGACCATCTCACTGAACCAGTTTTTCCCAATATGGCACAGTTGAGTTTACTCACACAAAACTCCGGCCAAATTTCAAAGAGAATGGTCATCGTTTGTGAAAACACTACTTTGGAGGGGACGTCACCATCCGAGGTTAGTCCCGGAATCTCCAGCACTTTCCCCATGGACTAATAAAATTCGGGCGAAGGGCAAGCTTAAGCGACACTTAAACAAGTGCTTAGTGGGAGGGCTCCCCCATGCTTATCAGTAGTTGTTTTATGTTGTATTGAATAAGCTGTTTTTGTGTGAGGAGGCTTAACTTTTCCATTACCGGTTTTGTTGTGTCCGTGTTTTGTGTGCTTTGTAATGTATAGGATTTCCCCGGATTGTGATGGTCTCACGTGATATCGGACAACCTCTGTGGACCCTATTCACTCACAAGAGTTTCACATCTCAACCTTCATTTTTATGGGAATCAGTACTCACCAAATCTAAAATCGACTAAGTTTTTTCTTTTGGCATCAATTCATTAACGGCCCCCTTAGATTTATCGTAGGTTACACCTTTTTAAAACATCGAGGAACGATGTTTAGTTCTAGTTGGGGGGGATCTTGATTTTGATTTTTGGCCCTGCAGCCGTGTTTGTCACGTTTAAAATCTCGTTTTTACACCAAATTTTTAGCAAAAATACCAAAAAAATGAAAAAATTTAAATTTTCAAAATATAAAATAATGTAAAATTTTTTTTTTTTTTCTTTTTTTGAAGTTTTTTTTTTTTTGTCGCATTTTTAACTTTCACAATGGGTATAGTAATGAGGAATAAATTTTGACACGATCCTCGAGCGTGGATGTGGTTGAGCCCTCTAGCTTTGTCCCTTAAACATTTTAATTAAAGAAGTTTATTATGGCTAAGCAATTCGCGGATCCCTTTTATTTGAGATTTTAAATTTGCGAAAGAACGAGAAAATGATTGTGTATATTTTTAAGGTAGGGATGCCTAAGCAAGGATTATTTGAAATCTTTAAAAGCATTATAAGTGGTTTCTTCGTCACTTTTCTCACGAAACTCTTCTTACCTGACTAATAAAAGTGCCTTAATTTTGCTATTTTATTAAACGACATTTTTATAAATAAGCATCTTCTTGAAATTGAAATTATATTACATCTTAGTTCAGCTTTATACTTGAGTTTCTCTAAAACGATATTTTCCTCTTTTACGGAAACATTATGTATGCAAAAAAAAAAAATGAAAAAATGAATAAATATATAAACTGTGGGCTGAATAAAGGTTTAACTGCTTTTGTACGGCCTCACAACGTTTGATTGCAGTCTTCAAAACAAAGGCCCCATAGTGTGATTAATAACATGCCAGAATGCATTCCGTAAGTGTCTTCAACTAAGAATACCTTCGTCAGGCTACGTCATAAATCTTGTCGGAGGCGTGGCGTTGTTGTAGTCATATAATGATGTCGGTACGTATTAGTATTATATAGCAATTAATGAAAATTTAATGGTTAAGATTTCTTTTTCTTAAAATCAGTATAATTTTGAACTAAGAATAAATTGCTTTAAGTTTCAAAAGTTTGTGGTTGCCGTCGGTAGATTATTTCGAATTAAAGTATTCTCGCTTGACGGTGTCTTAAACTAGGCATTAGCTGATGAGGCCGGTTTTGGTGACGTTTATCGTTCGAGATGAAAAGTCGCTTACATGAATATATCGCTCCAATGAGATCATTATAATTTTTGTTATTTGCTGTGCTTTGTAGTAGTTTGTTTATGTAGCCGGTGAAATCTAAGAAATTCAGCCTAATCATAGGGTGGGGTGTATCCCGCCTATTTACAATGCGAACATTCTCCTGTGGGGTCTCACCCTGTAACCTAAGTCAAAACTCGGCTGGGATCTATAGGAATACATGCTGGTTGGTGGGTGATCTTGTTCGTTTCCAAGATTTCTTCAAGAAATGAAATAACGTTACGCACACTTAACATGTACTACCTTTCTAAATTGTCAACCTAAATTTAACTTAAAATTATGACCAATCACTCTAAACAAATTTTGATTAATTGCTGGGAGCAATATATGTTGACAAGTATAATTTATAAGCTGTTGTTCGGCTCATCTTTACTTGTACTTAACTGTTGAATTCGTTTTTTAGCTTAGCTTGGGACTAGTGAAATATCGGGGGCACGATGTATTTTATTCTTACCGGACATCCGTAGATTATTCCTCCATGGGCGCTTCTCATTATATGATCCTAGTATAATAAAAATAAAGGAAGTCAAAAACAGGTAAGTTAAGATAATAGAAAAAGGAAAAATCCAAAAAAATATTTGGGATAGTTTAGTGTACATATAAAAAATGGTGAAAATGGAAACATTGTCGAAGCTATTGATTCTTTTGTTCCCCTTGACGAAACACTTAAGCTACTTTTCGTGGTTATTAGTCGAGGGGGATATTGTGATTCTTGTGTATTCTTAAAATGTTTACTTCATAACATTGCTATGTGGACACGACAATACCTTAGGATGGCGGAGATTTTGGTAAGTGCTTAATTAACATACCTTTTTTCCATTAAAAACGGCACTTAAATGAACATAAAATAACGTATCAAAATTACACTGTATTTGTCATGTTTTGCCAATCTTCATTGTGCAGGGAACGGGATATCTCACAAAAGGACGAAAAACAAAGCCAAAAACGACAAAACTGGGCACGGAATGGAAAAATGTGAAAAGACGAAGCCAAATCGAAGTAAAATCAAAGCCAAAGAGTCAATCAAGCAAAAATGTCAACAGAAAAGTCAAATAGTCAAAGTCAAAGTCAACACCCGGACAGTGTAAAGTCAAGCTCCCGAGAAACTATGACTGAAAATACAATTTGGGGAACACACATAGGCCAATATCCCTAAAGTTGTTGCTAAGGATTCAAATTGACTCCATGGGCTGAATTTGAAATTTTACTTAAAATACAAGTAGTGGGGGCAAATCTGCAACAACCCACATTATCATTGTATTAAATACCAAAGGACTGACTTTGTAATGATCATATAAGAGTTAAGGGACTTAATCTGCCAAAACCCCAAAAGGTTTACACCACAAGGACTTAAATTGCAACACTAGTTATATCCATGAGGGGCCAAACTTGTACAAACACCAAACCTTGCCCTGTTTATCCCCAACCCCCAAAAACCACGTTTCCCTCCATCAGTTCATCTTCCCCATACATAACTCTTTTACCCTGCTAAATCTCTCGGAAAAACATCTGGATTGATAAAACCCTCTCTTTCACTCTCCTACCACTACCTCCCCCTTGCTACCGAATGTGCCATGACACTTGGCATTCCCTCAACTTTTTCAAAGATATAAGAAGATTCAAGGGTTTGTGATGGATTGAAAAGATGCACAATTATCTTTGGATGGCTGGGAATTGATTTATGATGACTCACACAACAAACACAACTGCTGATCACCTCTCACAAAAGAATCACACAAGCAAGGAATGATGACTTAACTAGTTTTTGTATAAATGGGCTATATGTAAGCCTATGGGATCATCTTTTTTATTTAAAGCTTATTTTTTCTTAAGTCAATTGGAGCATATTATCACAGGTATTTTCAAAGTCTTGTAATCTTTATGTTTAATGAAAAGTTGAAGCATTTTATTAATATTGCACTAACATATCCCCCCCCTACCCAACACACACACCAACTTCCTTCATTATTTTTTATTCTTTGTTACTTGTTATAAAAGGGTTTTTAAAAGCTTAAAAAGACCTTACTTATAAGCGTCTCAATCTTAAGCAATAGGTGAAGCTCTTTAGCTTTTTCACTGTGCTTGTCTTAAGTTCTTTATAATTCTCGCAAAAAATATAAACATAAAAATTATCACAAAAAAGAATATGTAAAGAATCAAGGAGCATGGCAAATATTGGTGGCCTTGGAAACCACAACACAAAAAATTTTCAGTGCTTTATTGGTATAGTTTAGGGTGATATAGGAAACACTAGATTTGGAAGCTTTATAGTTCATAACCAAGGCATCACTTTGGGACATTTGTAAAGTCACAAAATTTCATTGTCATGCCATTTTATGCAAGTGCTTATTTTTAGATATTTTGTCTATATCTTATGCCTCTTATTAATGCTTTATTTGTCTTTTAACTTATGTTTTTTTTGATCATGTTTATGCAAGAGGATGCTTTGTTTTTCCTTATTTTCAAGTTTTTTGCTAAAAAAAATTTGCTCTTGTAAATCCATCTCTAATAGCATAATCTTTCATTATGTTTCTGGTGTTGTTCTTGCTTATTTTATGGATTAGAGTTGGCTTATCTCATGTTCATATTTAGATGTCAATATTCTGGTATTAAGGGTTTCGTAAATTTATTTTGTGATTTAGAAGCTTTCAATTGGGATTAAATCGTTACTTAGCGGGCGTATGGGTTAACCATTGTTTTTGGTATAAATCATGTTTTGGTCATTCAAAGTCCCCAAATCCAATTTCAAATCATTAAATATTAATGTTTAAGCAAGTTTTTATAAGTTTGATTTAAGTTTTCCAAGGTTTTCATGTTTTTGTAACTATGAGGTGTAATTTGTGGTACTTTTTATGAATATTTAGGTGACATAATCTTTGTTATAGTTTGGGTAATGGTTAGAGTTGTTTTGAATTCATTCTTAGGCATATTATATGCATGCAATATCGGGTATTAGAAGTTTTTGGTTTATTGTTTATCAAATACAAGGTTTTTTTTTACAATATTTTTCATAGTGATTCTTTTTTCGTGTTATCCTTTTTTACTCGTTCTGTTTTAAAAAAAGTTTCGAGTGGGGGGGGGGGGCCCCCCCCCCGGGGGGAGGGGTGGGGGGGGGGGGGGAGGGGGGGGTGTATAATCTCAATTTTAAGTTAGTTTAATGATTGTTGTGGCGTCTGATTTTCATAGTATATGTAGTTTCTAGTATATATTTTTATCTGTTTTTACTTATTTTGTACTTTCAGCTTTATTTTACTAGCTTATTTAAGAGGGATTGTGGAGAAAAAGCCATTTTGTCTTTTTACAAAAATTAAAAAAACTCAGCATTTGTGAAGCCTAAAAGCCCTTTTCATGGGCAAATTTAATAGCTTATTTGATTCTCAAACTCTATTTTGATTGCTGATTATTGTAGCTATGTTAGGCTATACTTTTCAGTGGTATAAGCTATATTGTCATAAGAATCCATTTAGGGGCTGAAAATTAAGCCCGAAAGTGCCCCATTAGGCTGTTTTTGTAGTTTTTGCCTATTTTGCTTATGTGCTTTTTAGTGCTTTTTAGCTTATTATCCTGGCTTATTTATGTTCATAAGTGCTTAATATGTGTAATTAGTTCTCTTTTTGTGCTTATTTGTCTTTCCATGTTGCTTATTAGTCATTAAAAAACCAAAAAGTTAGCTAAATTAAGCCTTGTGTAATTTAGCATTTTGTCAGTTTTATAAGTGCTTTTTCCAGCTTATAATTTCAGTTTCATAAAAAGTGATAGTTATAAAAAATGCTTATTTTTATGTGTTCCTTAAGATTATGTAAAAAGATTTGAAAAAAAAACTGTAGCAGCAGCCTTATTGGCACCATAGCTGCTGATTTTGGTCCATTTTAGGGTAGCTTTAGGTCATCTTAGGAGCTTATTTTCAGTATTTAGCTTATTTAGGATTAAGGGTAAAAGAAGGCTTGATACAAATGTTTTCAAAGATATTGCTTATTTTCTTAGCTTAATTTAGGTCTTTCAAAAAGTGATATTTTCATTTTAAAATCCAAAAAATAATAAAGTAGTTTAAACATATTCTTTGCTTAATGTGTTTAATATAGACTCTTATAATTGAAAAAGTGAATAGGGGGCTTAATAACGAACTCATTTGGTGAGGAGTATTTTTCTTAATGCCCACTTTTCAGTTTGGTTTATTGGTGATTTTTGCCTTATTCTTGAATTTGGACTTATTTGAGGGAAAAAGTTAGAGGTCGTTTACTACTTTTGGATTGCAAAATTGAGTTAAGTTTAAGTGCCAGTTTGTTTGGTTCGAAATGCTTTTTTGGAATCAGATTAACCAACATATAAGCTTTCCAAAACATCTTTCCTTTTTGAATTTGGCCTTAATTTGAGCTGAAACTTCGCAAAATACAAAAAACCGAAATTTTAGCTTTCTTTCTGCAATCGCAGCTTACAATTGGCTTTTTGGAGCTTTTATAGAGTTGCTTTTTTTCGCATATGTTTGTCTTTTGTTAAAAGTTGACTTAATAAACATGTTGTGTACAACTTTCGTGTTTTGCGTTTTGGCTAAAAAGATTTTTATTTAAAATCAGCACTTTTTGGGGACCTTGGACTGAAAATCGAGGGATTGGGTTCAGGGTAGGAATAAAAAATTAATGTGCGTTTTTGTCACCACAAATAGTCCATGTGTAGTCCATTGTTAGTCCTTGTTACGTTTTAGTTTTAATATTAGGTTAGGTTTAGTTTTAATTAGTTTAAATCTAAGGCTTTAATATTAGATTTTAATTTAGGGCTTTTATTTTTCTTTATTTTCTGCACTTTTTCTTAATCTAGTGTAAGTTTTATGAAATTTTTTTGCGTTTAGATTTTTAGCATTAGGATTGATTTTTGAGTTTTTAATCATTTATATCTTAAAAATTCATAATTATTAATTTACATTTCCGGAAAATTATAATTTTAAAATTTTTTTTTATCTATTGGTAGGAAATATGTAAAAAGTTTTCGTTAGGGTTAATTTTTCAAAATTTCAATTTTTTTTACAAGAACGAGGTTTTGACCCCGCTTTTTGTGTGAATCCGTTTTTGGTTCCAATACGTCCTCTGTTTTCGTTCATTAGTTTTTTTTTAATCTTCGTTTTAAAAAAATTTTTTTTGTCATTTAGGAACTACATCTTGAAATAACATAAATTAGTCTGGGGTTTAAATTGCTAAATTAGGTTTTTCAACCTCGCATTTTTTTTTACATTTACGTCTACGTTTCTTAGTCAATTATATGGTTCTTGCTTTCGTTTTTAGGTTGTATCTTAACGTTTTTGCACTATTTATATTTGTTGATAATAGTAAATCCATATCTTAACCTTGTAATATTCATACTATGTTTATCAATTCAGTCTTTAAGATTTTTCCATTATATGCCGGTTGGGACATAGTAACGGACCGGTGCTATTATATGAATATTCTGAAGGTCAAAATTTTTTTGTTTTTTGGGGGAACTCATTAATCCTTTATTGGGGCGTTTGGGTTTAGGGGGGGAGTGGGATGGAGGGCGAGTGAGGTAGGGGAAAGAGGTAGGAGGCGGTCGGGAGGAGAGATGAGGAGCGGCAGAGGCAGAGAGAGGCGTAGTAGTGCGTGTGGATGAAGCGAGGTGGTGCACTGTGTGGTGGGGGTGGTGTGTTTGAGGTGTGCAGTGGGGTGGAGGTCGTTGTGTGGGTACTGACGCAAATTTGGGTGATAGATCGGCAAGCGGAGGCAAGGTGGCGGAGACGGCAGACAGAACAGTGAGAGAAGGCTGGGCGGAGGTTCGGCAGGAGGCATGGAGTGGAAGGCACGGACGGTTCTTACACGGCTTTGCTTTATTATTGATACTGATATAATTTTTTTTTAATTTTTGTTTAATGTTATTTATTTTTTTTTTATTTTCTTTTCGACTTGTCGAATTCACTCCTCGTTGGGACTACGACCCGGGAATCGTACTTCCGGATATACTTTTGATTTTTCTTTGTAGATTTTGACTTATTGCCTTGGTCAAAGGTGATTTGTTAAGGTTTGCATAAGTATTAATTTTAGTATATACTAATAACTATATCATCTCTCATCATCTAAACCATAGCCCTCATCGTGCATACCGGGGCCCTTGACCCCCGCAGTAAGACCCTCGTCCTCCGCAGCAGGATCCTCATCCTTTACAGTAGGACCCTCATCCTCTGCGTCCTCACTCACACTGTTAGAATCCATACTCTCCTCCATCTCCTCATCCTCCTCCTCATCATCCTCCTCACTATCCTTTACTAACTTAGACTTACCTCGATAACATTTATGAGAAAGAAGGTCTGGTGGTGACATAGATGGCGAACTCTCGTAAAAGGACCAAAACCTCTTACGGAGCGCGGACTCAGACATAGCTGCCACCTCTGCCATACTGGCAGAGAGGCTCGATGACATCGCATGTAGAACGCGCACAGCCATACGTGCGGTCCTGCGGAGAATGGGAATCAAAACGGGTGGGGTACTCTCAGATAGCGATATAGGTGGTGCTATAGTGAGGGGTGACTCGAGTGTCTCAGTATGTATGGGGTCCTCGAAAGGCTTGGACTCAGTCTTTGTCCCATCCGAATAAGCCTGCCTAATGGCCTTATAGGGATCCTCAAGAAGTGGCACGGACACTCAGGAGCTCTGGGCTCCGTCAACCTAGGTGGAACTCTCTGGGTCAACAAACACTGGGGTAGACATCCTGTGATAACACGATAAAAGGGTATAAGTATAAAATATTTTTATCTAAATTATCAGCATCATTATGCTTACATATACAAATCATTATAGAGTTTGAAATTAGACGTCTGTAACCGTAATATATAAATATTTTATAATTTATATATTCATATATTATATATATATATATATATATATATATATATATATATATATATATATATATATATATATATATAAATATAACGGGAAGAATACGAACAACGATTAATCACCGACCAGGTTCGATACTGAACAACTGGCCAACACATAAAACACATATTCCACCAAAGCATATTCCCAAATCACGTCGCTACCTGTGACTATCCACAAAATTTCTCAAGGCAACATGCACTACTCTAGGGCAAGCATGGCCAACATAAATCAACCAATCATCGCTACCCATGACGATTTTACTTACACTCTCTAGGCATCGCCCACTACTACTACTAAGTCAGCATGGCAATCCTAAAATCAACATAATCTCAATCTCAACACTCGCAAGTGTTCTTATCACTTTACATCCTATCATTTTCAGGTGGTCACATTACTCACACATCCATTCCCTCCTCTAACATAACTTTTGGAAAACTAACTCCATCATTTTATAGTCCTTCCTGAATTAAGCATAGTTGATCAGGCTATGCGTAATTTAGGAATAATACCATGAACTGCTCAGGTTATTTAACTTTCGCCATGTTCGAGGTTTTATTAAAAGTAGACTTCACTTTCTGGTTATAGTTGCGCTTTTTATTTTATAAAAACGGGCATTCTTTATAACCTTGGCTCTAATACCAATCTGTCACACCTCGTCAGTGACAGAAACACGGGATGTGACGATACCATTCATCGCACAAGATACAAGATCATACACTTTATAATTTACATTCATAAAACTAAAGTTTATAAAAACTTTACAAGTTAAAAACTTGACATAATTCAAAACCACGACCATCTCGACCCAGTCCCCTTGGGTTACATCTTTTCTCTTCCAATACCAATCACATACCTTTGATTTGACACACCTGAAAATGATACTCGAAAACGTCAACAATAATGTTGGTGAGCTCGTAGGTTTGACCTTAAACCCAAAAGCTGTGCCAATATTTCAACAGTGGACAATAGTGCTATATGACAGTGAATATATGCTAACAATCCAAGACATAGCATCCCCGCTAGTCAATCACAATATGTCACTTACGCACCTAAAGGGCCTACCAGCTGGAGCACTATATTAGGGCGAACCACACAGAACCTTGCATGCCAAACACAGTACATGCAAGTACCACATAGAACCTTGCATGCTAAACACAATACATGCAAGTACCACACAGAACCTTGCCATACCAAACACAATACGTGCAAGTAAATCCACACATAATATTCACATAGCAGTCATAAGCACATATCTTGTCCCAAAAACAAAACCACATGTCGCATATATCAATTCAAAACATTTCAAAGCACATTTGAGTATCATTTTCCCCTAACGGAAAAACCAGTAAAAAGTGGGGCTACGAGAACTCACCTCAATCCGCAATCAAAGAAACCGCACAATCCCTAATAAGGCATAGCACAAACAATCTCTATGCAAGCATACAATGTACCCAGCAACGACCTAATTAATACTAAAAATCAATACTCGAACAAAATTATCTTATTGTACAAGTGTTCGCCTTAACTCACGCAAAATCCTCATTTTCATCCCAAAATCCCATTTCCAATTCACATCATTCCAACTCGTTATCTCAAATATTTAATTTATTACAAAAACCATCGTCTTATTACTAAGACTTTATCTCGTTATCAACACTTTATATCATATTATGGTTGTGTGGTAATTACGCGAAAATGACTCAAAAATACTTGGGCAAAGTGAGACATCAATACAACAAAGCTTAAACAATTCAGATCGTTAAACACAGACATGTGTTTGTAGTTGTTTGTTGTTTTTATAAAAAGAACAAAACAATAAAGCAAAACATAACCAAAAAACAACAAAAATACAAAAACAAAAGAACAAAAATAGCAAATTAAAATCGACCAAAATGCTCCGCGAGAAAACCGACGAAAAGTAATGAGCGAGAGCTCAAAAGTTGAAGACAAATAATCCGCATTTCCGAAATCCATACACTATATATATATATAAATATATATATAAGTATTTAATAACTTAAAATAAAAGAAATAATAATGTTTTATTATCATTATCGTCTTATTATCGGGCTAACGGGTAGTTACAACATCTTGTTACTTAATATGTCCATGTCCAATGGCCTTTACCTCGAAACTTAATATTCTTTAAGATTTCCTCCTTCATTTCCTCAATTAAGATCGACAAGACGTCTATACATGTTAAATGTTCATGAAAAGGATTTCGAGAAAAATATATTTTACTTTGCATTAAATTCCCAAGTAAAATGACATTTTATCAATTAAATCTTTGAAAACTTCCTTTTTAAACAACGTCTCTAAGTGTAAATTTCTTTCGAAAATTTGACATGACCCGTACGTTTTTATGACTTTTTCCAAGGCCTCAAACCTTAATCCAAAACGTTTTTTTTACAAATTCGACATTTTCCGACATCATCGATATTTTCAACATATTTTATCAAAACGTAGTAAAATAACCTCCTTTACATCCGATAAGTCCAACAAAATCTCCCTTAGACCAACATAATTCCTTTAGTCCATTTATAAAGTCCATACATTCGTTCACTTGTTATTGGGTTTAATGGCCCATTATGGTCTTAGTTACTTAGCCCGATAGTAAAGATTAGTCCATACTCCTTTTCATAAACCCTAAAATACAAATCAACCCATTGGACCTTAAGCCCATTACGTTATAACAAACATAAATCAAAATCCCATAACCGTGACTCATTAAGCCGGAACAATAAGCTACAAGTTCATAATATAAATAAGTCAAAACTAATTAAGCCATAAGCTTTTTATATAAGCCGAAAATCAATAAGCTCAAAATAAGCTGAACCTAAAACAAAATAAGCTATAAGCTTAACCATGGACCAAGTCCAATTACCAAGTTCGTGTGGGCCGAGCCCACCTTGGTGTCGGACCGAATAAACCAAACGCACCCTTGTTGGGTCGAAACCAACCCAAACGCACCATTGTTGGGCCGAAACCAAACCAAACGCACCCTTGTTGGGTCGGAACCAAACCAAACACACCTTTTAGGCCGGAACCAAACAAATGGCACCCTTTTGGCCGATGCATAGGCCAAAATGGGTCGGTTGGGCCGAGCCTACACCGAAACCCTTTATACTAAAAATCCCATAAGTTTAATAAGCTATTCCCTAGCTTATTAAATAAGCAAAACCCCCCGAATAAGCCATTATAAGCACTTTTACAAAAATGAAAAATTACCACAAGAACCATTTTATTTAAACTCAAAAACCCTTTTCTTCCTTTCTTTTATAAGCCGACACACAACACCCTTTTATATTTATTCGTTTTCAAGTTTCGACCTTTTTGACGATCAAATTGTACAACTAGCATCTAGACATCACCGTAATCATAAAAGTACAACTTAAATTCAAAGTTTTATAAAAACTTACTTGTTTGATGAGCTTGGTTCGATCGAGACGCGCGTGTAAGACTAAAAACCTTGTTTCTACAACTCGAAATTACTAACTATCAACCCAATAATATATTCTAACCCGTGGTTCTTGGCAAAATCTTCAAATATTTGTTTTTCTTCTTCCTTGTTGTTTGGCCGAGTATAGAGAGAGAAAGAGAAGAGATAATTTTTTTTTGTGTTATTGTGAAATGAGAAATGATGAAATGGTTGAGGTTATGGTGATTTTAAGTGTAACGAGGAACATATAAACTAAAAAAATACCTTCTTGTCTCTCATGCTCTCCATAACCGAATAATATCCTAGGAGAGGTTCCTCGGGATCTTTTCGAATTTAATGCGGATCACTTAAAAGACTCAATTTCATCTATTTAAAACGTCAACCAAAATTAGTATCATTTCCATTGCGTTTAAATCAATATTTTCAAGACCATGGGTTATCATACACACTTACAAAACCTTAAATAGCACGAAAATCCAATTTAAGCCGTTATCGGCCGACATCCGGACCGAAACAAGAATTTTTGACAAACTCAACCGAACCTTGCTCATCATTTAAAAACACATCTAATCACTAAATATAGCTTAAAACTTAGTATTCACCAAATTTCAGCCTTTAATACGACCGTAAACGGTCCTTTTATCCAAATTTCACGAAACAACCGTTTTTTTTATAACTTTCAAATCTCACACTCGCGATTTATGATTTAAGTCTATGTTATTTCATTATTATGAATTTATTAAATAAATAAACCCATTAAGACATTCCCAACTTTATAAATCTCCACACTTAAATAAACTGTCGTGCTGGTACGTGCTGCGTGATGATTTTTCGCTAAACGCGGGAAAACTTCCCGGAAAGCACTGAAAACCTCAAAAAACCACTTCTAAAACAGAAAAAAAAATCATAAATATTCATTCACGAACTCAAAACTTCATCAAAACTCCTGGTTAAACCGAAACCGCTTTTACGCAAAATAAACAACAGAAGTCAACTTTTCAGCTTTCATCAGGAAAACTGACAAGATCGAAAGACTTCAACATACAAAACTATAATATTTTATTACGCTTAGCCCTGGGAATATTACCGGTTATCACACCATATCTATCAGGTGCTTGAGATATCCTTTCGGATCTACGAATGGGAACTTTCACACTATGGGGCTCGACCTTATTAGGTTTGACCTCATCGTGTTGTTCGCTAGTGATATGTGTTTAATTACACATACCATTTTCCATTTAAAACGAACTTAAAAGAATAAAAACATACCAAAAATACATTGTATTTGTATGTTTGCATTTGTATTGTGCAGGGAACGGATATCTCACAAAAAGACGAAAAACCAAGCAAAAAGCGACAAAACCGGACACGAGATGGAAAAGTGTGTGAAAACGAAGCCAAATCAAAGTCAAGTCAACTCCGAGAAGAAAAAGCAAAGAAAAATGTAACTTGAGGGGTCAAAAATACCAAACCTAAGTTATATTAAGGAAACAAAGACAAGGGCTGATTAGCAAATTTGGAAAAAATTTTCATTTATAAAAGAAGAAAGGGGAAAAAGGAAATGAAAAGAAGAAAGATGTAGAGGGGCTTTTCTTGTACAAAAGCCAAACATTCCCTTAATCATCTTCAACCTCTCTCTGCCACAGCCCAACTTGTATAATCTCTTCCCGCCAATACCAAAACCAGCCAGCACCCTGTTTTGCTCCCATACTTCTACCCTGCAACACTCCATCATCCACCCTACTAACCCATCCCAGTTGTATAAATGCCAAGTTGGCAATCCCTCTCCATTCCCAAAGCACTTCGATGGCTGAGATTGTCTCCAAAGAAGCTCAAAAGAATCAAAGTACGGGATTTGCTCTAGATTCTCCTCACACAACTAGCACACTTGGTTTTATCTCTCCAAAGAAGCACAAGATGGAAGTCCAATACTTCGGCTATATATATAGAGCTTCTTGTAAAATATAAAAATATCATCTATGTTAGAAACTAGTCTTTAATATTTAATTTAACTTAGCTTATTTTCAGTCCTTACAGCTTTTTACTTTCAGCTTTGTAACACTTTCAAGTTTTAATGCAAGTTTGAAGTTTTTAAGTCAATTTACAATACCAGTGTTAAGTTTGTTAATCATATTGTTTTGTGTTCAAAGAGTTCTCAATACAGCTTGTTTATAAGCTGCCTTAATCAAGTAAATCTAAAAAAATTACCACAACAACCATTTTATTTAAACTCAAAAACCCTTTTCTTCCTTTCTTTTATAAGCCGACGCACAACACCCCTTTATATTTATTCGTTTTCAAGTTTCGACCTTTTTGACGATCAACTTGTACAACTAGCGTCTAGACATCACCGTAATCACAAAAGTACAACTTAAATTCAAAGTTTTATAAAAACTTACTTGTTTGATGAGCTTGGTTCGATCGAGACGCGCGTGTAAGACTAAAAACCTTGTTTCTACAACTCGAAATTACTAACTATCAACCCAATAATATATTCTTAACCCGTGTTCTTGGCAAAATCTTCAAAATCTTTGTTTTTCTTCTTCCTTGTGGTTTGGCCGAGTATAGAGAGAGAAAGGAAGAGATAATTTTTTTTGTGTTATTTTGAAATGAGATAATGAGTGAAATGGTTGAGGTTATGGTGGTTTTAAGTGTACTAAGGAGACATATTAACTAAAAAATAGCCTTCTTGTCTCTCATTGCTCTCCTTAACCGAATAATATCCTAGGGAGGGTCTCGGGTCTTTCGATTTATGTCGGGATCACTTAAAAACTCAATTTTCATCTATTTAAAACGTCAACCAAATTTAGTTATCATTTCCATTGCGTTTAAAATCATATTTTCATAAACCTGGGTTATTCATACGACTCTTAGCACCTTAAATAGCTACGAAAATCCATTTTGAGCCGTTATCGGCCGACTCCGGACCGAAACATGAATTTTTGACAAAACTCAACCGAACCTTGCTCATCCATTTAAAAACACTTCTAATCACTAAATATAGCTTAGAAACTTATATTCACCCAAAATTTCACCTTTTTACGACCGTAACGGTCTTTTACCAAATTTCACGAAAACAACCGTTTTTCTGATAACTTTCAAATCTCACACTCGCGATTTATGATTTAAATCGATGTTATTTCATTATTATGAATTTATTAAATAAATAAACCCATTAAGACATTCCCAACTTCATAAATCTCCACACTTAAATAAACTGTCGTGCTGGTACGCGTTGCGTGATGATTTTTCGCTAAACGCGAGAAAACTTCCCGGAAAGCACTGAAAACCTCAAAACCACTCTAAAACAGAAAAAAAAATCATAAATGATTCATTCACGAACTCAAAACTTCATCAAAACTCCTGGTTAAACCGAAACCGCTTTTACGCAAAATAAACAACAGAAGTCAACTTTTCAGCTTTCATCAGGAAAACTGACAAGATCGAAAGACTTCAACATACAAAACTATAATATTTTATTACACTTAGCCCTGGGAATATTACCGGTTATCACACCATATCTATCAGGTGCTTGAGATATCCTTTCGGATCTACGAATGGGAACTTTCACACTATGGGGCTCGACCTTATTAGGTTTGACCTCATCGTGTTGTTCGCTAGTATCATTCAAAGGTTGTGTATCTAATTCTTGAAGTAATTCAAGTTCTACGTCACTTCCACTTGCTTCTTGCAAAGTGAGACTATTCTTAAAGAACTCAACTAACAAGCAACCAAAATCTTGTTCTCGTGTGGGTTGTAGAAGTAGTATCCCATTGTTTCTTTTGAGTATCCTTTAAAGATAAATTTAATAGATTTGGGTTCAAGTTTGTCAAGTGTGTCTCGTTTCATGAGTGCCTCACAACCTCATACCATTAAATAAGACATAATAGGAGCTTTTCTATTCTATATTTCATATGGTGTATTATCAACCTTCTTGGTTGGAACCATGTTGAGTATGCGAGCAGCAGACTCGAGAGCATATCCTCAAAAGGACTTTGGCAGAGTTGTAGAATTCATCATAGATCGAACCATCTCAAGTAATGTTTTATTCCTCCTCTCAAACACCCTGTTATATTATGGTGTGTAAGGTAGAGTAAGCTGAGATAATATACCACAACTTTTCATGTAATCAACAAACTCATGACTCAAGTATTTACCTCCTTGATCGACCGAATAACTTTGATTTTCTTTCTGAGTTAATTTTCAACTTCATTTTGAAAAACCTTAAATGTTTCAAATACCTCATGTTTATGTTTCATCAAGTAAACATAACCATATTGGCTGAAATCATCAGTAAAGGTTATGAAGTAACTAGCAACTTTCCTTGACATTGTTCTAAAAGGGCCATATACATCAGTGTGTATAAGTCCTAATAGTTCTTTAGCTCTTTCCATTTGATGTGGAAAAGGTTTACGTTCTATCTTTCTAGATATACAAGATATGCATATTTTAAAAGGTTCATCATCATTGGGTTGCAGATCCCATCATGTTGAAGTTGTTCAATACACTTCTTGTTTATATGACCAAGACCACAATGCCAAAGATAAGTAGAGTCCAACATACATTTGGGTCTTTTATTGCTATCATTATATATAGAACTAATATTTGGATAAAGATTTTGCATATCTATTTCATAAATACCATCACGTGAAATTGCATTAAAATAAAACACATCATCTTTCATAACAGAAATACCATAATTCATAAAAGTACGCATATAACCATTGTCAACCAAACGAGAAAGAGAAACAACACCCCTAGTAATAAAAGGTGCAAAATGGAAATTGTCTAAAACAATAACTAGTCCATTAGGAAGAATTAAATCAAAACTTCCAATAGCTTCAACAGCTGCACGCATCCTATTGCCTACGTACAAGTTCAAAGCTCCATGTTTCAACTTCCTCGTCCTCCTAGGACCTTGCGTAGTATTACAGATATGAGTTCTACAACCCATATCATACACCCATAATTTACTAGGAATAGAGTAAAGTTCTATAGTGAAGATACCTGAAGTGCTAGCCACGCTAGCATTCCTTTTCTTCTTCAACTCGGCATGGTAGGCAAGAAGTTCCTCCTCTAGTGACCCACCTTTTTGCAGTGATGGCTGATTGAGTCTTTTACTAGATTATCTCTCTTTGGTAGCGGTGGGATCTTCGGCTTAGGAGCATAAGCAAGCTTAGTCTTTCCCTTCGCACCTTATGGTTTTTTTCTTGTCCTTCTAGATCTTTCCTCCCCTAATAGCAAGTACAACAGGAGTATCAGCCTTCTTAGGAATCCCCTTTTTAGTTAGCTTGAGCGTAACATGTAGCTCAGTTATTGTCTTCCTTATGCTATGCATATTATAGTTCTGAACGAACTGTTCATAGTCCATGTTGAGAGAATTCAAGATAAGACTCGCACCAAGTTCATTCGACATAGGGAAACCATGGCGTTCCAATGTGTCTAAGTAGCTCTTCATCTTTAAGAGATAGGAGCTCATTGACTGACCATCATCCTATTTGCAACGATGGAATGCTTTGACTGTTTCAAACATGTCTTGTTTAACATGCTCTTCGAACATTGTTTTAAGTTCTTTCAAACATATCAAATGCATTAGAGTTTTCCAAGGTATTCTGGAGATATGGAGACATACTCGCAAGCATAAGACATGCTACCTCTTGTTCAGTCTTGATCAACTCATAGTCTGCATCAATAGTTTATGGGTCAACAGTTTCAGGATCAGGAGTTGGTGCTAAAGGCTCTTCCACAAATCTCGGCTTTTTCTCATACCTAAGCATAATTCTTAAGTTGCGATGCGAGTTTGTGAAGTTCGGTCTAGTAAGTTTCTCACTCGTGAGAATTGACCTGAGAGTCGAATTATTTATGTTCTGGGCAGCAGCCATCTACAAAACAATCAAAAGTTCAAAAAATATTAGTATTTTCAATAAATAATCTCTTAAAAAGTTAACTACCCGCGTTTATATAAATAAACAATTAATTTTAACAAGCTCTAAGATCCAACTTAAAATTCCACCATCACATCAGTTGATCTGATAGCTATGGTGAACTCAAATGGTAATCAACAGGTGATAATTGCCTACATGGCAACTCTTAGTCCGTATAGGCCCTAAGGCATCATAATTCAGAATTATAATGTCAAGATCAAGGCAATATTATCCAAAATAACATTGTCAAGTTGCCATGTTTCCCCCATCGTATGCCTCGGGTTAAGGTCTCACCATCTTAACTCGATTTAAGTCGTCCAATTGAGAACATGTGTAAAATCGCACTAGGTCTCACGCATAGTGAATAACACACTTTAGGATTTGTAATTCACCTACTTCTCAAGCAGTGTAAAAAACAATATGAAAGTATTCTTCCAAATTGAG
Organism: Tanacetum coccineum; assembly: GCA_026074375.1. Classification (NCBI taxonomy): domain Eukaryota; kingdom Viridiplantae; phylum Streptophyta; class Magnoliopsida; order Asterales; family Asteraceae; genus Tanacetum; species Tanacetum coccineum. The sequence goes on along the minus strand of BQNB010036914.1, from coordinate 3,725 downwards.
TGGCAAATGACTTAATTTAACGGGTATAGGTATTTTGATAAAACAAGTGTACCAAAAAACTTGTACAACGAAGCATACATACATCCTTGTAACACTAGTATTTTTAAAAATATTTCCATCTTTGTTTTAATTTCTATGTATTAAAACATCCCTTATATTTTATAATCCAGAAGTGATCTATAAAATTAAAGTTAACACATTTAGTTTACAATATTCAAGTATAAGTAAATATATTACTACAGATGAGGTTAAAAACCTCATGGGAAATAATCAAACCCTAGATAGATACCCACAATGGATTTATTCCATCATTAGTAAAATTACGACATACTATAAATATTGTTAAATCGTTGACGTAAAAATGTTTGTTCTTGCGTTGTTCAGTCGCAGGATCCCTTTCGGAGACCACTAAACCCATGCGTTATAGAACGTTGCAAGAAATAACAATTATATATATATATATATATATATATATATATATATATATATATAAGAGATAAATATAATATAAATATAATATCGCATCACGATCTAGCAAAGTGTACATATCAATATATACACAATAAGCTTAATGAACGTTTTCCCAATTTGCGTGCATAAAATTTGACTTTTATAAGTTACGTGTTACATTAATCAAAAAACGGGAAGTTGTTGCTATCGCGTTTTTACTTTACGAGCATAGGTTTAAATTTGCATATACTCTTTTCAAGAAGTCGTGCGTTTTCAATTTTACGGATATAATAGTCATTCCAAAAATTAACGTGTACATACTTGAAGTATTAAGGTTTTCCCTTAAGAAAATATCTTGCATAAAAATCAAGTTCAAAAGTCAAATTGATTCCCCTTCCCCCTCTACTCGTACGCCACCTCTCACCCAACACCATTCCACCATTTTCTCCCTAATGTCTCTCAAAGTACCACACCATCCTAAGATTCTTTGGTTAAGGATTAAGGACCAAGGCTCCCATAAAATGTATTTAGACATCATCTCATTCATTTTATCCTCATACTTACTCTCTCTAAAAACACACACAAGAAATCATTTTCTTATCCCCTTCTCCTTCTTGCGTCGAACGAACCAACAACGCCAACTCTTGGTGTTTTTGCTTCTTGATTCAAGATTTGTTAACGGATTCTTGATCATGGTTCATTCCAAGTATTATTGGGTTTATCCTTTTGGAGATTTCGGGTTATATTCATAATTTTTAGGTAAAACTTTAAGACTTTCTTCACCATCTTTTCTCATCAAGTAAGTGTCATCATTCTCTTCGTTCGTGTAAACTATATATATATTCGTTCGTTCACCATCATCTCTTTTTCTTAAAATGATATCATCCATGTTTGAGGTCACTTTTTATAACAAACACATAAATATAAACAAGGTTGTACAACTCGTTTTTCAAGATTGAAACTTTATTTATAATCTTACATTTTATTGTACTTTTGAGTTCGTGGCAAAATGTTTAGTGTTATAAGTGGCGTTTAATAAATGAGATGATGAGATTAGGTTAGTTTTTGAGATGGTTTTGTTGGTTGAGTTAGTTGTGAATGGAGATAGGTTAGACTAGGCTCTTGGGGAAGATTGTGGCGTTTTCGGCTAAGTTTTTGATAAAATTGGTTGCTATCCGAAATTAATTCATGGGTTTAAGGTGTCGTAAAAATATTTTGACTAGTTGAAACTTTAATAATATGATAGTAGATTTCATTACGGAAATTTTGATATAAAGAACGTGAAAAACGATGTTATAACGATGGAGATATGGCCGATTTAAGTTGGACGAAAAATAAATATTTTTGACAGCTTTTGCAAATTTACGAACATTCTGTCCTGATTTTAAATCGAGGTTTTGCCCCCTTTTCTGGTCCGAATTGGCCAAAGTGTATTGAAGAAAACTTGTCCGAAATGAAATTTTACTTGTAGTAGCTGATTTTCTCGAGTCATGAAAGTCTTTAATGAAGGAGCTACGCTCGGTCAAAGTTGATCAATTTCTGAAAAATACAATATAGTGAAATAGCAAACATATTTTTGGCTTTTCGAGCATTTTCGGGTATGTTTGAGCTTTAGAAACCTTAACAAATTTTAGTGTAACATCTATGCACTTGTAGGACGCACTAGAAACTTTCTAAAAACTATAATTTCGAAAATATTAGAGATTACTAAAATTAGTAAGTCATTAATGAGCGAACTATATCCTAGAAAGATAAAAAGTGGAAGTTAGACGTTTAAGTTGTCCTCGGTGCGTATAGAGGTAAGATGGACTTATCAAATATTAAGAGGCTTCTTTAACGTTTGGGATTTCTAAAAGCTTTCCAAAAATAGAAACTTTCCAAAAATGGTAATTTTTCATATAAAGGTCGTAACTTAACTAAAAACCTCATATCTTCATTAAGAAACGTTTTTATTATACGAAGACACAAACGTATATGGATGATGTCAATTTCTATAAGCAAATTACATGTCGTTTCGTTATATACTTTCTTTCTCCTAAGACACGTCTTTCACTTAGGTCGCGGTTAGAGTTGTTCGGCTATACTCTCCTTTCATTGATTGCTTACGTTGATTACATTCGCCTACCAATTGCTTAAGGTGAGTTTATAGCCCCACGTTTTACTCATTTTACGTATACTTTACAACTTTTTGGGGTGGGAAACATGCTCGTTTACAAACTCGTTTACATTACTGATTTCAAACTCGTTTATATGCTCGTTTACAAACTCGTTTACATGATTGATTTCACACTCGTTTTACTTATGAATACAAGTACGTTAGGCTTTTATGAATACATTGGTTGCTTTTACTATGGATACAAGTGCTTTAAACTTTTACGTATTGCCTAAGTTTCCTTATTGCAACGTACTACACACTATCATGAACCGTTAATTACTTCATGTAAGCACGAATGCTGTGAAAAGATCTATTAGGGTTGACACCCCCACCCTAAGAATTCTAGATGAGTACATTGGCTAGTGGGTGCATTTCATTTGAGATAGTACTTGGGTGTTTTGGCAAAACATCAGATTGAGACGAATCTAAAAGACTAGGATTTACATAACACGTTATGGCTTCGGTGTCATGAGCTTAAGGCAATATCCTAAACACTTTTGTATGATATTGTATGTGTTACAATAGTTACACACACTCGAAAATGTTATGGTTCACACTACTTTTATTGAACGATACTGATTACTAAATACTTTTCATGCTACGGTTAGTGAAACAGTAGACACTAAACTCTTTTGGTTCTCGTAAATACTTTACTTAAACCTATAAACTCACCAACTTTATGTTGACATTTTAGCATGTTTTTCTCAGGTGCTTAGCTTTGGATTTCTCTTGATGTGCTATATGTGGAGTCTGCATGCATCATGGCTATATTTTCAAGATTTTCTATCCACATAATACCCGTTGTTTTCAAAACATTTTAAGCTTCCGCGATGCCCCTTTTTCCTCTTATGCTTTTGTATTAACTCTATTTTAATTAAATTAGTGCAACGGTGTATTATTTTTAAAATATCCATTGTTAGGAATTTTGTAATAGATAGTTACTACTAGTAGGTATGTAGTTCCTACTGGTAGAGTAAAAAATTCCTACTGGTAGGTATGTAGTTCCTACTGGTAAGAATAATGTTATAGTTAGTGCTGATAGGACAAAAGTTATTCCTGCTGGTAGAACAATATTAGTCCTGGTAGTATTATGCTTACTACGAGTTGATAGAATAGTTAG